>CABHPR010146528.1:11045-26015 GCA_902168415.1 Peromyscus melanophrys
TAGATAGATAGATAGATAGATAGATAGATAGATAGATAGATAGATAGATAGATGATTGATATATACATATGAATATTGGGTTTCTGTTTGCAAAAGTGTAAACGTGGACCAGGACCTCATATCATAACATTCATTCACACACACACACACACACACACACACACACACACACATATATGAACTCAAAAGGAATTGAAAATACCTGGTCACTCCATAGCAGTATTATATATGATAGTTAATAGATGATGGAAACCATGCATTTGTCTATCAATTGGCAAACTGAAAAAAAATGTAGCATATGTACACAGGTAGTTGAATACTACCTTTATATATAAATAAATTGCTATATGCTACAATGTGGATAAGTCTTCAAAATATTAGTGAAAGACATGAGAAATATTTTATATTGTGTAAGTATGAAATTCCCATGTATGCAAACCAGTATAGATAAAGGTAAATTATTGTTTTTCTTAGGACCCATGGGAAGGCCAGTGACTGCTAAAGGGTACTACATTTAAGTTCCACTCCTCAAAATGCTCCACAGGACCACACAGTAGTTATGGTGGCAGAACTTAATAATTACAGCAACCGCCTCCGATCAGTATGCTTTCAAAACATCAATCGTGATATTTTAATTATGTGTCAATTAAGAAATTAAAAGAAAAAGTTATTTGTGTTGGCTAGTTTTATGTCAAATGGGCACATACTATAATCAGCTAATAGGATGGAACCTCAATTGAAAAAAAAAATGCCTTCATAAGATCAGGCTGTATAGAGCCTGTAGACCATTTTCTCAATTAGTGATTGGTATAGGAGGGCCCAGCCCGTTGTGCCCGGTGCCACCTTGGACTTGTGGTCAGGTGTTCTATAAGAAATCCAGCTGAGCAAGCCAGTAAACACTACTCCTCCATGGCCTAGGCATTTGGTACTGGCTCCAGGTTCCCACCTAGCTTGAGTTTTTGCCTCGGCTTCCCTCAGTGGACTGTGAGTCAGGATATGTAAGCCAAATAAACTCTTTCCTCCCCAAGGTCATGGTGTTTCATCACAGGAATAGAAACCTAATTAAGGCATGCCTATTCCACACTGTTGAAATGCTATGTTATTCTCTACACATTCTGTATGAGATGACACAGCAAATGTACTATGATTTATGTTGCTTATCAGTGGACTTCAGGAGAAAGTTACAAGGTTATTGTTTTACTTCAGTCCTTCAGAATATTATTTGTGTTTTCCAGTTGCTATTCAGATTTGGTTTGATGACATTTTAAAAACAGAATTTATTATTAAGGTGACTGCTATTTATATGCAGATGTAGTTTAAAAAACAATGTAGATTTTAACATGCAATACGTTTTGGGGTAGGTCAAGATTTTTTTGTGATTTCAAAACCAAATTAAAATTCCTAAAGATTGCAAATTGTTTTGATCAACAAATATTAGTCAAAAGTCTCTCCTAGAAAAAAAAATCTTTCACTTTATTGAATTTATTTTGTTAAAGCTAGTCATATCTCCTGTTTTACATATTCCAATGTAGTTGAATATTTATGATGAACATTTTCTTCATTTAGAATCTTAATAACTTTCCACATTGTGCTTGATTTATGATAGATTATGAGTCTCAGACAAATGTTGTATTAAATAAATTAAGTTTTGCTTTGATAATTGTTTTGATATCATTTTATCATCCAGTCAAGCTACATGCCCATTTAGTAAATTCTTTCACAAATAATCTCCTTTTACCAATTTCCTTTTAAGGTATTGTTTCATTTGATTTTATTACCTTCATTGCTTTCCACTGAAAACATAAAGAAAAATGTGGGTTTTTTTTCCTGAAAGTTTATAATGCACAAACTAACCTTTTATGTCGTCCTCATTTATGTTCATTTAAAAATAAAAAGAAGCATACAGCTTTCTTTGTGACATTTTATGCATTACCTTTCATTGTTTTTCCCTTGTCCTCCACTCACTCCTCTTTCCCAGCTTTGTTTTCTCACCACTTTTGCTGTCTGCAAGTTGTCGCTCACTGTGGCTTTAACATTCCATGCCTTCTTCAATCCTCCCCACCCCTTTTCCTAAGAGCCAAATTATCCTTATTCTGAGTCCCTTTCTGGTTTTCTGACCTCTACCCATACACACTCTCACATAAATAATACTTATCTATAGAAGTCAGAAATTAACATCATCATGAGAGAGAAGATATAGTATTTATCTTTCTGAGCCTTCATTTACTGTGGTAGTGAGGATGTAATTGATCCCCATGATCTCATAGGGAGTGACACTATTAGAAGACGTGGATTTGTTGGAGTGGGTATGTCCTTGTTGGAAGAAGTGTGTCACTGTGGGAGTGGGCTTTGAGATTTCCTATGCTCAGGATACTGCCCAGTGTCTCAGTCGACTTCCTGTTATCTGCAAGATGTAGGACTCTAGGCTACTATTCCAGCACCATGCCATGCTGCAATGATTCCTGTCATGATGATAATGGACTGAAGCTCTGAAACTGCAAATCAGTCACCTCCCTTAAATGTTTTCTTTATAAGAGTTGCCATAGTCACTATGTCTCTTCACAGCAATAAAAACCCTAACTAAGACAATTACCTCACTCAATAATTTCTAGATCCCTTCATTTCTTTTTGGCAGATGTATGTACTTTTAAAATGTTGTTTTTATAAATCAAGCAACACTAATTATATTATACTCATGATGCTTCAAATATCTCTGTTCAGCTGCAACCTCCAGCTCACTCCTGCTTGATCCAGAAAACCCTATTCCTCTCTTCAAATCCCATCCTCTCAGAGAATCTCCAACAAAGAAAGGACACCAAAAAGCCCAGTTCTACATTCTTAATGGCTGCAGCAGCTCCTCCCCTGAAGTTGTCAGTAGTCCAAGACCCTGCCTAAAACGGTCTGCTTTTGACCATACTTGGGCACAAACCCAGCTCGTGGCAGATACATCATCACACTCTCGCCTACAGGGAATACAAACTCCCTGCCTTAGATCCAGCACATGACTTCTCCTGCCTCTTTTCCTGCCTCGATCTCTGGGGGCTAGAGAACTCACCCAGGAGTTGCTTTGCTCAAACAAACCTGTTGTTTTACTTTTTCAGTTCAGCTTGATCTGGCTGGGTTGGTTGAGAAAGCTATTACTGCATTACAGAAAACCTATTAATCTCAACACAGCAAATGTTAGTAATAATTTTTAGTAGAAAAATATTAGCACCAAAATGCCATTGGATATTGCTCAATATTAGGTTTCATAGATGTCAGTGGTCCTGTATATGCCGTAGTAGTAGCAGTAGCATTTAGGTACATCATTGTGTTTCACTCTTAAAACAGATTTAATGTCTTTAATGAATTTCAAAACCTCTTAAAATTTGTTCAGTGTTTATTAGATATGTGTTGATAGGTCACTTAGGCCAAGCAACTGGCAGAGCATCCTGTTGGTTGTTCCAATTTAATCATTATAATGAATTGAAGGACAGAACGACCATTTGTGAGTAAGGCAGCTTAATCATTTTTATTCTGAGTGAACAAGCAACAACACATTTTTAATAATTCAGCTATCTTGAGTGATAGAAAGAACCAGTTTCCTATAAAAATTATATGCACAGTATACTGTTCTAGAATATTATTTCCAGGTGTGTTACTTTTGTTTATGTTGCACTTGTTAACTCTGTGAAACTTTGTTACTGTGCCTGTCTAAAACATCTAATAGTCTAAATGTGGTGATATATTGTATACCCCAAAATATTGTATACCCTAATAAACTTATCTGGGGATCAGAGGACAGAGCCAGCCACTAGATTAGACACAAAGACCAGACAGTGGTGGCACACACTCTTAATCCTATCACTCTGGAGGCAGAGATCTGTCTGGATCTCTGTGAGTTCAAAGCCACACTGGGAACAGAGTTAGGCAACGGTGGCACATGCCTTTAATACCAGCACTTGAGATCTCATACCTTTGCTTGGAAATCACACATGCTTTTAACTCCAGGAAGTGACATGGCTGGGTGGAGAATGGTATATAAGGTGTGAGGAAACAGGAACTAAGCAGCAGTTCAATTGAGACCCTCAGAGGTAAGGACTCAGAGGCTTTCAGTCTGAGGATTCATGGAAACAGGATAGGCTGAAGAGCTGGCAAGGTGAGGTTGGCTGTGGCTTGTTTTGCTTCTCTGATCTTTCAGCTTTCACTCCAATATCTGGCTCTGGGTTTTTTATTAATAAGACCATTTAGCAATTCCTGTTACAGTCTAATAAAGAGCTAAATGGCCAATGGCAAGGCAGGAGAAAGGATATGCAGTGCTGGCAGGCAGAGAGAATAATTAGAAAGGAGAAATCTGGGAGAAAAAAAAAGGAGCTAGAGAAGGAGGAGAGGAGGACATCAGGGGCCAGCCACCCAGTCAGCCATAGAGTAAGAGTGAAAGTAAGATTACAGAAGTAAGAAAAGGAAAAAAGCCCAGAGTTAGAAAGTAGATGGGATAATTTAAGTTAAAAAGAAAAGCTGGCTATAAATAAGCCAAGCTAAGGCCAGGCATTTATTATTAAGAACAAGCCTCCATGTGGTTTATTTGGTAGCTGGGTGGTGAGCCCCCAAAAGAGTAAAACAAACAAGAGTATACTATTCATTTTGCAACCTCAAACTGACTTTCACATGATCCTGAATGATTCAGACAGGTGGTCTGAGTTCTAGTCTATGAGTTCATCTTGAAACAGAATTATACTGTGGATACCAGTCACACAGCTGCATCTATACAGACATACTATCTTCTTGGATTTATTTACAGAAGATTCTACTTCATTTTCTTCGATTTCTTTAGCTCCCCAGGATGGGAATGGAGTGCATACAGTACCTCTCCAATATTTATATTAAGATGTTTCTGATATTTTTAAAATATAGATAGGGCATTTCTAACGTTATATAAAAATATTTCACTTGGCCCAAATCTACCAGTTAGCCATTAAAACTAAAGTAAAACATTATAAACTTGAGATTTAAAAATGTGTACAGCTTTAAGTTTGTCTCCTCAGAAGAACCTACCCTATTTTACACAATTTAATAAGGAATTATCAACTAATAACTTAAATTCATTTACAGGCTTACCTATGAAATAAATTGTGATTTGTGGTCATCATACTCTGAATATTCAGAGATTTTTTTTATGTGAACATCGCTATAGTTTACCATAAAACTTGTACATTCCAGTGAAGTTCTGGAAACTATAGTAGTGATGGATAATTTGTAGTATGCATATGTCTTTATGTATCCATTTTAATCACCTCTAAAACTTTGTTTTAAAAATTTCAGAATACTGTAATAAAACTAAACCTTTTCCTTCACATAGAATTTTTCTGGTGGACTTGTCTAATTATAAATTTTTCTAGAGACTTCCCCATGGCTGTTGAAAATTTGAATTCTTGCGTTACACAGAGTTGGTGCTGTGTTCAGGCTGGGGTTTTCCTTTACACACAGTTTCTGTACTTTATCGTACCAGTGATAAGAAGAGCAGCTGCTGGCTTGGTGGCATGGGTAGCTGAAGTAGTCAGAAAACAACTTGTCTTCACTGTAATTGACGTTGTCCTTCCTAAACTTCTTTCTCTGCCTTTTTCCTTCCCTCCCTCTGTCTCTCAGTCCTTTTTCTATCTTCCCTTTTCTCTTTTCTCATTTCTTCCTTCCTTCTTTTCTCTGCTCCTATTCTCACTTATTGCATGGAGTAGATGCTCACTTTGTGTGTTTTACAAAACTGTTCAACAATAGAACAAAACCTAAATTATGTTAAGTAGAATTTAATTGATTAATATCTTAATAATTGTGTTTGTTAAAAACTGCACTTAACACAAATTGAAGAAATGGATCAAATCGTAAAGAAATCTAGACTGATTTTTAAAACAGCAATTTTATTAATTCTTTGAGATCTTCCTAAGTTATTTTTTTGATCATGTTCACATTCTTTCCTCAACTCCTTCTGGATTCATCCTCACCTTTCCGCCCACACGATTTCCTATCCTTTCTGTTTTTAAGCTCACTGAGTTCAATTTGTGCTATATAAATACTCTTCAGTGTGGGGACATTCCTTGGATAGTGGTTCACCTTTAAGGAGTCACATCTTTAAAGAAAACTCACTGTCTTCCAGCAGCTAACAGTTGCCAATAGCTCCCCAGCTAGGAGTGGAATTTTGTGGTCTCCTCCACTCTCTATGGTGGGATCTTGTTTGGCATGAACTTGTGCAAGTCTTGTGTATGTTGTCACAACTGTTATGAGTTCACATGTTTGTGCAACCACCCTGCTGTATCCAGAAAATATTCTCTCCTTGGAGTCATCTACTGCCATTAGTTCTTACAATCTTTCCTTCTCCACTTCTACAATAGCTTATTGAAATTTAGGGGGGAAGGGATGTGATAGAGATATCCCACTTATGGTTGAGATATCTGCAGTCTTTTATTCCTAGCACCTCAATGTGGGGCTCTCTGTTAATAGCCAACTATTGCAGAAATAATGTTTTCTGATGAAGTTAGAGAGATGGGTCACTGCTGTGGGATGTTCTGTATGACAAATGTGTTGCTCTGATTGGTCAATAAATAAAACACTGATTGGCCAGTGGCTAGGCAGGAAGTATAGGCGGAACTAACAGAGAGGAGAAAAGAACAGGAAGATAGAAGGAGACACAGCCAGCAGCCGCCAGACAAGCAGCATGTAAAGATGCCGGTAAGCCACAAGCCACGTGGCAAGGTATAGATTTATAAATTGGATTAATTTAAGCTATAAGAACAGTTAGCAAGAAACCTGCCACTGCCATATAGTTTGTAAGCAATATAAGTCTCTGTGTTTACTTGGTTGGGTCTGAGCGGCTGTGGGACTGGCAGGTGAGAGAGATTTGTCCTGATTGTGGGCCAGGCAGGAAAACTCTAGCTACAGGTCACCTTTTTGCTGCCTCAGTGCTGCGTCCTGAAATTGGTGGATACCAGCGAGTCCTGGCTTTGTTGGGAGAGACTGAGTATGTGTTCCCACTTGCTGGAGAGGGCCAGCCTTCTTGGCTGACTCTTCTGCCTTTGAGGATGCTGTTTCTCCTGCTGTTGCAGCCCCAGCCAAGGATGAAGGAAGCCAAGGCAGAGCCAGAGGAGTCAGATGAGGATAACAGATTTGCTTCCTTTAACTAATCCCTTCACAGCAACCAGCTCAGCCAGCTTAATCTGAGAAAAATGGAAATAAAGTCTTATTTCTCTTAAAGCAACACAGGCAAAACTATGGGTGTATTTTTTAAGCAACACTGATCCTGGGAATATAAGACACAGGAAAAATTCAACTTTATCAGTTTACCATGCAGCAAGATCATAAAGCATACTGAGACAGAAATGAAATATCTCTCCTCCTTGACCTCATGAAGTTGTTTTAGTTATAGACAATGAAAACTTCATTAGCAACAAAGAAGCCACTTATATTCCTGTCTCATTGGCCATTTTAATGGTTGTGGCAAAATAAATATCTTGGGCCAAACTTTCCTCATATATTGCAAATATATACAATAGACAGTGTTTTTAACCAAGAAGATATTTCAATAAGGCTTTTCAAACTATATTTTCCAACATGTGCTCTTACTTTCTCAATAGCTATAACTAAAGTTTCTATTTTTTTTCTTAAAACAAGATTCTTACAGGAATTGATGCTATTGAGATAGGGTTTTCTCTGTACATCACAAAATGTGGTATATATACATCTTGCTTCTGTGGAGATGTTTAGTTTCTGTTAGGCAGGCTCCAAACCTTTAAGGCTAATAGAACTGTTAAGGATTCTTCCTGACTTATAAAGAATATATCTTTGTTCTTAGATAGCACTCTTACCAACAAAAACAAAACAAAACAAAAATCTAGGGTAGTCAAATTATGGAGAAAAACATATTTATTTTGGCTCATAGCTTCAGAAATCTAACTCCACAATCTGTTAGATCCTTTGGTTTTGAGTCAGAGTCATGATAAGTATCAAAAGAGAGAAAGAGAAGGAGACATGCCCCCTAATCTCCTTGAATAGCACCCTTAATGAACTGAAGAACCCACCTCTCTCTGGTCCATACCTGATAAGCACCAACCTCCCAGTAGAGAAAAGTTTGGACCAAGCCTCCAAAATATGATCCTTTGAAGATTCTTTGACTTGACTAACACAAGCTTATCCTTATGAAGAGGTTATATTCTCTACTTGTTTAGAAAAAAAATGAATAACAATTTTCAAGAGCTAAGTATAAAATTCTCCTGTCCTTAGTAGTAAACTCCTTTGGAATTTAAATGACTAGCCGTATTGAATAGGCAAAAATCCCCAGTACTGATGAATACTAGGTATTTATCACATCTGTTATATGTATTTCTATATTCTAGGTCACTGAAAAAATAAACCTGATCATATTAGTCAATGCCATCAGTAGTTTACACAGATAAGGTTAACTGTTATGTATGGGCTGAATTATGGCACATCGAGATTCGTATTTTGTATGAAACTATATTTGATGATTGTATGCTACGTGTGTATATATGACTAAATGAGATCTCAATATGGGTTTCTAATGTGATGTGTCTCACTAGTCAAAGAGGGCCCTTGAAAAGAATTACATTCTCCTAATGGTAATCAAGAACATTTGTCTTGCAGATCTGTGAGAAAATAAATGTCTGTTGTTAAAGAAGCACGGCCTGTACCTTTAGTTACTGAAGTCTGGAAAAACTAACATAGCAGTTAAGGGGAGTGGATGTTGTGACTGTATATCATATATTGAAGTCATTCATTTGCAAATTATCAAAATTAATACACATAAAATTTACCTCTCACAATCAATTGCAATTATGGTTAGACAAGGACTGATATGTACATGTATTATAAGTATATCATACTCAGTGGAATTACTATACAGACAATTTGCATAACTTTAAAAAAGTAAATATTTTTGATTTGGAAGTTCATAAAGATAAATCATTTAAAGAAAATAAATGGAAACATCTGTGCTGAGACATCACCATTCTACAATCAGAGTAATCACAACTAGTTTCAGTGCACTGAATAAAGGATACTTCAGTTCATGGAAATTAAAATGCCTGCTGTGGTGAGGGAACTGTTGTTTGGATTGAATATTACCCATTCATGTAGGGAATCAGTCTCTTGAGTATAAAACTGCAAACAGAATATTTAGCAGGATTTTAACTCATGAAGATGCAGTGTATATAATATTTCAAAAATATATTCTGATTTATATATTTAGGACTTGATGGGGTTACTGTGCTATTGACACAATTGTAAACAATAATATGTCTAAGTATTTATGTTACAGTAGAGTTAGAATGAAAAGTAAATTTGTGCTACAACTGTAAAAGCTAAAGTATTATTCATTCAAAAAAGAAACAAAGAGATACTGGGGCCATTTCAAAGTCAAGTGTTTATGATATATACATATGACTAATCCTGAACTGATATTATTAGAACTGGATGTATATCAATTTCATTATTTTTTAGTAATCAAAACTTTTTATCATTAATAGAAACATGAATGGATATTTCCAAATTAGTAACTATGTTTAAGACAATAAGAAAGAAATGGAGTATATTTTATTTCTTTTTTAATGATTTTCATTATTATTATTATTATTATTATTATTATTATTATTATTAATTTTTATAGCCTGAGGAGTCATTTCATTGACCCAGAGGCTAGATAGCCCAGAGACCAAGTATAGATCCAAACATGACTGGCAAAAATAGATAAATAAATAAATAAATAAATAAATAAATAAATAAATAAATAAATAAATAAAGTCAATGTAATGATGCCTAATGATATTCTGCTGTACTCATAGAGTGGTGCCTAGCCCAACTGTCATCAGAGAGGCTTCATGCAGCAGCTAATGGAAACAGATGCAGAGACCCACAGCCAAACATTAGGTGGAGTTCAGGAATCCTATAGAAGATGGGGAGGAAGGATTGTAGCAGCCAGAAGGCTCAAGGATACCACAAGAAAACCTACAGAAACAACTAACTTGGGCTCATAGGGTTTCACAGATACTGAACCAATAACCAGGGAGCCTCCAAGGGACTGACCTAGGCCTTCTGCATATGTATTACAGTTGTGTAACTTGGTCTTCTTGTGGGACTCCTAACCATGGGAGCAAGGGCTGTCTCTGACTTTCTTTGCTGGCTTTGGTAGCCCATTCCTCATACTAGGTTGCCTTGACTACCCTTAATATGAAGGCAGGTGCCTAGTCTTACTTGATACTCCATGTTTGGTTGATATCCATGGGAAGCCTTCCCTTTTATGAATAAAAGGCAGGAGGAGTGGATGGGGGAAAAGGGGAGGTGGAGAGGGCATCTGGGAGGAGAAGAGGGAGGGAAAACTGTGGTCAGGATGGGAAAAAAATAAAAACAAAATAAATTGACTGTTACATGGTAATGTGTTATTAAAACAAAACAACATCAAAAAACCAAACAATCAAAAAACAAACAAACAAACCACAAACCACAAAACACAACCATCTGGTCATGGGTTATTTTTGGTTGGGGGATTTTTAATGACTGCTTTTATTTCCTTAGAGGTTATAGGTCTATTTAAATTGTCTTTCTGATTTTGATTTAACTTTGGTAAGTAATATCTATTAAGAAATTATCTATTTCTTTTAGATTTTCCAATTTTATGAAGTACATATTTTTGAAATATGGGCAAATGATTCTTTGGATTTCCTTGGAGTCCATTGTTATGTTCCCTTTTCATTTCTGATTTTGTTCATTTTGCATATTCTCTCTCTGCCCTTTAGTTAGTGTGGATAAGGGATTTTCTATCTTGTTGATTCTCTCACAGAATTAATTCTTTGTTTCATTGATTCTTTGTATTCTTCTGTTTCTATTTTACTGATTTCTGCCATGCATTTGATTATCTCCTGCTGTCTACTCCTCTTGGGTGTGTTTGCTTCTTTTTGTTCTAGAGCCTTGAACGTATGTGATCTCTCTAATTTTCTATGAAGACACTTGCTGCTGTGAACTTTCCTCTTAGCACTGCTTTCATTGTGTCCATTTGTTTGGGTCTGTGGTGCGTGCACTTTCACTGAATTCGAGGAAGTCTTTAATGTCTTTCTTATTCCTTTCTGCCTTAACCCAGTAGTCAGTTATTCAGTTTCCATGAATTTGAAGGCTTTCTGTTGTTGAAATCTGGCTTTCATCCACAGTGATCTGATAAGATATAGGATGTTGTTCCTATTTTCTTGAATCTGTTGAGACTTGATTTGTGACCTAGTATGTGGTCAACTTTGGAGACAGTTTCATGAGATGCTGAGAAGGTACATTCCTTTATGTTTGGATGAAGTGATCTATAGTTATCAGTTAGGTCCATTGGAGTCATAAAGCCTGTTGGTTCCATTATTTCTTTATAGTTTCTGTTGGGATGACCACTGCATTGAACAAAGAGTCCAAGCTCCAAGCTTGAAAATAAAGTCTCTTCGGTTTTATATTTGGGATTCAGTCTCAGTGGTGGTCTTTTGGGGGTCCTCATGATCTAGGCATAACATTTGGGGTCTCGTCCAGGATCCCCCAAGCATACCAGGACCACTGCCCATAGAGTCTGAAGCCAGCCAGTCTCTAAGTGTCTGTCTGTATTCAGTTTCATTTCTGTGGCATGCCTGAGTTGATGATTGTGATCAGGAATGGTTAAGGATAGAAGCACCAGAGGACTGTGATCACAAGGGTCTGGAAAGATCCCAGTAATGGGGGCAGAGAACACCACATCTGTTTGATTGAGGATAGAGGGCCTTAGATCTGTAGTGGGGCAGAGCCCCCCAAGTCTGTTTGATTGAGGGCAGAGAGCCTCAGATGCGGTGTCTGTGTTTCTCTGTATTTATGGTGATCAGCTGTTTCCCTGAGAAAATTGTTTGCTTTTCTGTTGGAATGTCCTGCATATATGAATGTGTAAATGTGTGAGAAATATGGCCATAAGTATGCATGTTTTATGCCTGGGCTTGTGTGTGCATTGTGACTCCTGATAGAAACTTCACATGGATGGCCTTTGGGGCCAGATGGCCAGCAGAAGTGACAGAAGGATGGACTAAGAGGACTCCTACCCCCCATTGCTTCCTTGTTCTCTGACAGGGGCATAGGCAGTGGTAGCAGGCACATTGGGAACCAGCAGGGGCCTCCTGTAGCTCAAAGTTCATGGTGAGACTTGGAGCTGATGGAGAACTGCCCCTCTGGGGTCACAGCTGAGGAGTCACCTACAGGAGCCCTCCCCTGGAATGGCCTGGCCAAGGCATGGAGTCCCTTCCAGTCTGCCGCTCTCACTCACTTGAGAATCGGGGCTTAACAATAATCATTTGTCCCCATGCTGTATGCTGTCCTCTCCCATACTGAGGGGTGGGGCTTCCAAGACCTACCCTGGGGACTGCCTGTCAAATCTGACCAGGGTTTGGCTCCAAGGTTGAAATGGAATGTCACTGCCTGTGGTTGCTAGCTACAGAGGCTATGTTATAATGCTAGGCTGCTTTGATCATTCAGATCTAATAGATTCTTCATGTTGGTACAGTGTTGATGCAAATATAGAGTTATTCTTGTTATGGTATATGCATGTATTTCTATTCTTGTTTACAATATTGTAGCTATACAATATATTCTAGAATACTGAGGGAACCACAAGAAAGACTTTGGTAAGAGTTTCTATGTTAAAAAATAATAGTCTGAAGGGACATAGAAGGTTGTAAAAGGCCAGAGGGTATGTGAACTCTGTTGTGGTTTCTTATACCTGCAAATACTAAATTTGGAAGTTAATTCTGGTTGGTTTTCATTTTCATTTTAAAAATAGCTGCGTATGTGTGCAAGTAATCATTGTTTAGAAAAACGTGTTTTAAACAGAAACCATGTAGCTTTTATCCATCTTGGCTGGTGACCTCATCATGATGTATGCAGCCATGTGACTGGCAGCTATCTTTTACTAAAGATTATAAAGATCTATTCAGATTAACAAAAGCTAACTTAGAGATTTACAATTAAGTACTTATATCTTTGCCAAGTGTTCAACAGCAAGCTTCTAGATAATTTAAATAGATTGCTCCATGTATTTAATAATAAGATATTTGATAAATATTAAAGCTATATCTCAGAGCTTTTATACACAAGAATGTATGTTGCTCTAGCAGCTAAACATTGTAATTTAAGAGTCACCCAGGTGATAATTACCAGAAGTTGAGATGTTCATTTCTTGTGATATAGCAATACAGTGACCTAGGCAAAAGGGCTTGGAACAGCTTCTGACTTCATGAGTCTCCACCCTTTGGGAGTTGAAAAAATTTTTTTATAGTGGTAGCCTAGGACCACCTGTATGTCAGATGTTTACACTGAGATTCAACAATGGCAAAACTGCAGTTGTGAAATAGCATTGGGAATGTTGAGAACCAGTCACTTGGAGAATGCTTATTCTTATTCAAGGTCCATTCAGGCTTAAGAATGTATGTCTAGCCTCTTTGTCTTTGCTCAATTTGTTAAGCTTAAGCTATTTGGATAAACTGAGTCACATAAAAGTTTTATGTTGATATTTTGTTTTGGTTTCTTTACTGACTTTGTATTTGATAGTAGAAGAGCCTCAATTCAAAATCATTGTTTTAAGGTTATTTATTGTAGACTATTAGAGAACATAAGTAAATAGTCAATCATCTTGTAAATAATCAAGTTCTTTGATTGTAGTCATGTTAAATACTGATATAATTAATTACAGGGATAAGCTTTACTCAATACCTTGCATATGTTTTCATAGTTGAACTTAAACAAGTAACTAGAAACAAAGTTTGTCTATTCAGATATACCTGGACAGCCCTCATACTTCAGAGATCTGCAGAATATGGCATTTGAAATGTTGATCTAAAAGCTTATTATATAAGACAGACTCTTAGATCCTAGCAGTGACCCAAGGTCTCCAAAGAAAATTATGTACAGGGCACCACAACATCTCCACCTGAATTACGGCAATGCTGAACATAGGGAAAGATGACCTAATGCAACACCTACCATCAGGACCATGCCCAGACTGTGGACTTGCAGCAGAATACTGGAGAATTGTTTGCATCTCTTTTGCCTAGATGAAGTAAGATCAGTCTTCCCCTCTTCTACAGGAAAAACTCTCTCTTATGTGCCTGATGGTTGAAGAAGATTGAGGCTATTCTAATACTTATGCCTCCAATGCTATGGAGACCTGGGTATGGACTGGTCCCTATCATTTATAGAATAGAGGCTGCTTGGTCTATACTCATATATAATTTATTCTTCTCAGATCACTAATAGTACTGATGGGTAGACTAGCTATAACTTTGTCAGCTTGACAACATCAGACAACCAGATCCTTCTGCAAGCTTGTTAACTCATTTTAAAGAAAATGTTCTAAGATACAAAAGTTTAAATAAGTCATAAAGGTTTAAATATGGGTCTAAAAAAGGTCTGAGGATATAAAAGTCTATGCAAGTTTTAAGGGTCTAAGAATGTTTTAAGATATACAAAGTTCTGAGGATATGAAAGCTTATGCCAATTGACATAGCAGGAAAAAATAGGTTCAGAGCTGTCAATTGACTCAAAGATCAGAACTACAGGACCTTAAGAAAAGGAATATATACATATAGCATGAATCTTAAAAGTTCTTATTAATAAAATCAGACCTGAGCCGGGTATTGAGGTAAACACTGGAAGGTCAGAGAGACAGAACAAACCACAGCTAACCTCACCTGGCTAACTTCTCGGCTGGTCTTGTTTCCTCAGACTGGATGCCCCAGCCCTCATCCAGAATGGGTCTCAGCTGAACTGCTGCTAGAAGCCTGAATGCTTAACCAGGCCAAATGCTTCTCCAGGCCAAATGCCTCTCCAGGGCAAAATGCCTCTAGTTTCTGGTCCTCACACCTTATATACCTTTCTGCTTTCTACCACCACTCCCTGGGATTAAAGGCGTGCTTTCTGGGATTAAAGGTGTGTATCACCGTGCCTGGC
>CABHPR010146529.1:16460-33299 GCA_902168415.1 Peromyscus melanophrys
TTCCATCATATCAAACGTGTCAATACGTGTATTTGCCTAGTTGTAGTTTATCTGTCCTTGGGCTTGATTTTCTATTTCCTGTTGCACAATATCAGAGAGTTTTTTGACATCTTATTTGGTGTAAAGAATGCCACAAGGTCTACCATGACCTATGACTACAAAACATCATTGGAAAAGTCACCAGAGAAAACATGTTGCATTCTTGAAGAGAGATGCAAAGTCAGAGACATATCTCTAGGGTGTCTGAATACTTTTCCTATTGGAGACATGATAAGGGATTGAGAAGTTGCTAGAGAGGTCAGAAGGCCTGGGCCACTAGCTGATGTGGTGGGATTGTGCAGGTTCTTCCCTGAGCCTTGGACTCACTATGAGTCTCACTCCCTGAGACTACTCTGTGCTTAACATATAAGGCTGTTAAAACACCTTATGAAGGTTCTTGGTAGGATGAAAAGTGAAAAACTGAAGGGAACACATACATGAAAGTTAATGGGGACGCTCTGATGAGATCACCTTTTATTTCTTCCTTCCAGGACAGGCTTATGGGCAAGTGTTCAAGTGAGTCAAGTTTTCCACCGTTGTGTGTCTTCTCCCCAACCTCCCTCCTGGATCTTACTCATAAAGCTGCTCAGTTCACTCAGACTCAGTGAACACCTCCCCCCCCACTGGGGCAGAGACAGACTACTCAGACATTTCTTTCTACTTACTATTGTCCTCTACCAACACGCATCTGTCCTGGAAACAGTTTCTACAAAAGTTTCCAAACAGTAAATTCCTCTAAAGCCCTGTCTCTGATAAATTTATCTGGTAAACTAATTAAAGCTAAAGATGACTGACAGGGCAAAGAGAGAGAGAGAGAGAGAGAGAGAGAGAGAGAGAGAGAGAGAGAGAATTGAACTTATTCATAGCACAATGAGCACTGTGGTGAGAGGTCCAAGAAAAGGCAGCTAAGAATACAAAGGTTCCTATCCTTGAGAGAACAATGAGGAGCCCACACGGGCACCAAGAGTCATAGGATGGCAGGAGAAGGCAAAAGAGCCCACGTGAAAGAGAAAATACAGCCAACTAGTGAGTGCTAACTTTCCCTTAAAATTATGCCTACTAGTTATAAACCACACTGAAGTCTGGATCTTTCACAACCTCAGACATACGGCCCAGTGACAGTGGTCTGCCAAGAGGCCATAATGAATTCCCTGAATGTCTTGGTCCACTCAAGATGATGAAAAAAAATAATATAATAGACTGGGTGCCATAAACAACAAACATTCATTTTTCACAGACTGGACTAAGATGTCTGAGATTTAGGACTCTAGGATCCAGTATCTGATGAGGGTTCATCTCTGGGTTACAGATGATCACCCCCTTCTTACTCTCACATAACAGCAGCAGAGGGAAGAAATAAGCTATTTCCAGTCTTCTGTGAGGGCACTAATTCATTCATATAGGCTCCACTCTCATGACTGCATTGGGATCTTAAATAACTCCCAAGGGCCTCATTTCCTGATAACTCTACCATTGACGTGGATAAGACTTACACATACAAATTAGCTGCAAGAAGGAGACAAGCACTCAGACATAACACCGAGTCCAGGAGCTTTCAGGCTGCAGAGGGAAATATCACACAGGAGACATAACAAGGGAAGGCCATAGGTACATCCAAAGACCTTGACGGCAGGAACCAGGAAAGCATTTCCAAGACTTTAGCAAAGTTCAAGACTTTTTAAATTCTTTCTTTTATTTTTTTGAGATAATAATATAATTACATCATTTCCCCTTTCCTTTTCCTCCATCCAAACCTCCCCATATAAGGCATGGCCCACTTTCCCATTAACTATTGCTACATATATGTTCTTAAATACATAACTACAACCTGCTCAGTCTGTATAGTGTTGTTTGTATGTATGTTTTCATGGCTAACCATTGGTACTGGATAACCAATTGATGTGCTCTTCCCTGAGGAAGACTTTTTCTAGCTCTCAGCATTCCTATAGTTCTTTGTGTAGGGTTGAGGCATCATGAGCTTTCCCCATTCAGGTTAACATGTCTGTTGTTGTCATTTTTAGCTCATGTTTAGGCAGTCATGTTGGTGAGACTTTATGGGCATAGCTTCTGACATTACTAGGAGACACAGTATCACAGCAAACTCCCTGATCTTTTTCCTCTTGCAATTTTCTACCCTCTTTCCCACCGTAGTCCTAGAGTCTTTGGTATGGAAGTGTTTTGTAGATGTATCGACTGGGACTCAACTTCAAAACTCTGAATTTTGATCAGTTGTGATTTTTTATACGGGTCTCCACCTGTTGCAAAAAAAAAAGTTTCCTTGATGATGGGTGAAGACTACACTTATCTGCGGGTGTAAGGGCTATACTTAGAATATATTTAGGAATTATGCTGATTTAGTAAAGTGGCAACTGTAGGTTCCCCTCCAACAATCATGACTTCACTTGCCCTGGATAGTTTGCTAGATTTCCAGTATCAAGTGTGATTTCCCTCTTGTTGAACAGGTCTTATGTCCAATTAGAGAACTGTTGATTATCACCAAGGTATATGTGCCACTACAGCACTCTTAAGTTATCATGCCATGCTGGCCACTGTTGTGGTTCATAGATATCATAGCTGGGTGAGACTGCTGATCGCTTCCCTCTTTTAGAAGTTTGCATGACTCCTCATGGAACCATGAAAGCTAGTCCTCATGGAGGAGACTTAATGGATCTTTCCTCTAGAATCTATGAGTTGTTAGCCATCTGCTGAAAGGCTTAGAAACATCTCCTCACATATTGCCATCCTTTATCAAGGCAGCCCAGGCCACGAGGCAGAAATTCATTCCTCCTTACAAGTCTGCTGATAAGATTCTGGCAGTGTACTGTAGAGAAACTAGAGAAGTGAAAGATTCAGCAGTGGCATGAAGGAGTCCAGAATTAGCCAAGGAACAGTGACAAAGCAGTGAGTCTAGAAAAATGATGTAGAAAACATCACTTGGAAATCAGGGAAGGCCTCCTTGACAAGAGCAGCCTTCCAGAGGATTTAAGTGGCTATACAACTAAAGATGGATAGACCATCCTCAGTCCATAGTTACTTTCTTCAAACCCCCAGAATCTCCAACAAGAGTATCAGTCTCTTTTTGGAAAATATTTTAGCCAGGAATCTCTGATCCTAACAGCATCCATGTGTTACAAATTTTTCCCAACTCCTTTACATCCTAAAATGAACAATTGTAGTCAAGAACTGGGAAGTCCATTTTTTATGGCACTAGATACGTTCTTAGGTACAGTTGTCTAAGTAGTTGAGGACTATAATTGATTGGTTCCACTAAGCTAGTCAGTCACAGGGAAAGCAAGATCTCATCTATCCAATATCTTTCCATGGCAAGATAGTCAATAGACCTCAGCATCAAAAAATGCTTGGTTTATGTTCCAACTCCTTGGTTCAATTATGTGACTTGTAAAAGGTTACCTGGCACTTATACATCTCTTTGTTTTTCATACTCAATTTTGGAATTATGTCTTCTCAGTCTACAGTGGTACCCAAATGTGAAAATGAGCATAGTAGGCTGTCAATACATGCTTGCTCCTAATAGCAGTGGTAGCAGAAGTGGGTGGATCCCTTACTATGTGCTAGCCAATGGACTAAAGAATTGTATGTGTGTCATCTCTTAATTCTTACATTGTTTTTTTGCATATGAACCAACCATTCCTCCAATTTAATAGAAGGGAACACATGGGCTTAGAAAACTCAAGCAATGTACCCAGTGGCACATACCAGTCTGAAGTAGATCTGTACTCTAGGCTTACTTCCCACAGACATCAGACCCTGAGCTCTAACATTGCCCTAATTCTCACATGTGGTCTCCAGATTTCCCCATAGTGAGAGATGTCAGGACCGTTAAAGTTATTGGACTTATGCAACAACACTTCACTGATCACTAGCCACTATACCAGGCTGAGACATTCATTCTTAAAACAAAGCTTTCTCACCAGGGTTAAGCAACAAGACCCTCAATTCCACTGCATTTTCTAACTGGAATTGGTGGGTAATGAGACTACATAAAAAGGTTCACAATGTCTGATGCTGTTATTTCTTTGTCCAGTAACTTAGCTTTTCCATTCAAACCCATAAGGCAAGAAGAACAGCAAAATCCTAGCCTGTCAAACCACCCACCTTAGACTATCTCCATCCAGGGATGGTCACAGATAATCAGAAAACATATTTGAATTCTGCAGTAAGCATGAGAACAAAGTGTTGTATGGTCTGGCTTTATTTCTTGCCATATTCTGTAAATATGCAGTTTGCAAGTCATGACCATGAATGTCTAGATGTTGTAACTTCCATCTTCCTAGTATCTATACTACTCTGGACCAACTTTTAGAGAAACTCAAAATTAAGCTGAATTAAGCTTAACTAGCCAAACTGATGGGGATGAAGATGGAAAATACAACGCTACAGTCACTACGAGTCAGAGAAGTTTCAGTGTTTGGAGATTTTACTTGTCCCACAGAATAGAAATCATCAAATTTATATATGAAAGTCATGACCTGTAATATTTCTAATGGTAATATGAAAACTTTTCTTTCACTAATGGTTCTAAGTCTACCCCTTTTTAGTGGGTATTATATATACACATTGTATACCATTCTTTAGAATATTATCCTGATAGGATGGGTATAAAAGAAATAGAATTTTGGAGAACTCATTCTTTGCCAATAACTCTATCAGGTGCTTATTTCACAATTTTTCAAGCATTTCTCACAAGATCAGATATCATCATCTCCTTAGCAGATAAGAACAGTGAAGTTCATTGAAGGTAAGCAGCCCACACAACAAATACATCTTGGACATATGTGTGCTCAGGGCTTTGGGTCCAGTGACACTGATTTTTCCAGCTGATAGAACAATATACTTAAAATGAGGTTGAAAAATACCAAATAATAATCTAGGTCAAGAGTTTGGATGCCTCACAATTTGAATGACAGATCTTATAAAATCATGGCAGTCTATTTTGACTACAGTAGAGGTTTTTTAAGGTATTGCTAAGACTTTTGGGGTGTAGCTCTTCCGACACCAAATGGCAGCCTAAACAAGACCTGAACAAGGACAACAACAATAAACATGCTAATGGGGAAGGGGAAATCCCACCAACCCTCAGCCCTAGACAAAGACCTACAGGTAACCAAGGAACGCCGAAAGCAAGAGACATTGTCTTCTCAAGGAAAGGCCCCCAAGCTAGTTATCCATTACCAAGTGGTCAGCCCTGAAATCACATACATACAAGTTATGTTATTTGGACTGAGAAGGTTGTGTTTACATATTTAAGAATATATTCATATATGTGTATATAACAATGGTTAGACAAATATAGGCTATGAAGGTGAGAGAGAACAAAGAGGGGTTCGTGTGAAGGGTGAGGGGAAGAAAAAGAGGAGAAGTGATATTTTTATTTATATTTTAATTTGAAAAATAAATCATAATCAAAAGGTGTTCATCTTCCTGGGCCTCCAAATGGGTTTAGATGATAGAGGTCCCTAGGCTTGTTTGAACTGAATCTATGATTCACTCGCTGATTCATTTCATGACTAATATTTTGGTTGCTTTGTATCAAGCACCATCTGAGGCCCCAAACCACAAGCTTCATAGGGATAAAGTGTCTAGCCCAAGGTGGGAACCCATGTACTACTTGAGGGAGAGAAGAAGTGAAGACTTGAGAACATAATGAGATTCAGCCCCTGTCTTCAAAGAGCTGAGAGCTAATATTAAATTGGAAATGAAACAATGCATAAAAGCAATAGTACAAAAGAGTGTCTGCCATGTTTGATACAGGTTCAAAATGTCAGCAACTTGGAAAAAAGGCAATGTAATTTTAGAAGATTCATGGTCCAAAAATTAACAGAAATCATTACAAATTGTCCAAAGTTGTAAACATAAATATTGACACCAAAGTTTATGGTGACCCCTCCATAAGATGTACCTCTTTGGACCCAGCTGCAGCTTTCTCAGACATAATATATACAATAACAGAAAAACCATTCACATGATCATAAGTCATGTGTTCTCACCTTAACCAAACACTCCTATCCAGTATGTATTTAATAAAAGAAAGCTCTCATGTGATTTTCCTCTAAATCCCTTAAAATCAGTTGAGAGAGCATTCCATTTACAACAAAGAGGCAGGGAGGTGGGGAAATAAAGAATGATGTTAAAGAACAGAGGAGTTGAGTGCCTGGGGGTCCAAGAAAATTTGGGGGCTATGAGTTAATGAGTTAAATATCCTGTGCTCTTAGCCAGGTATTCCACCTACCTCTATGCTGGAAACCAGGGAATAATTCTTAGTATCTGTAGACAGAAATTTAAGTGTGTATTTTAAGAGCAGTTTGTCTCAAAATAGTATACCAAAGGAATATTTGAATATGAATGTACAGACATGTATACCAGGCAGAAAAAGGTAATGGGTTTGAAGTATCTGAAGGAGAAATAAAAATCAATTCTATGATAGCCTTTTACCCAAAGCTCCAATTATCCAAGTCACGCCAGTTCTTTGTGTACTAAATGCACATCTGTGCTTGTTTATTACCGCTGACAAGTGGGGATTCTGGTCATTGTCCCTGTCTTTAGTCCATTCTGCCACTGGTCCCCTGTGTAAATGATGTCCTACATCTGTCAGGAGACTCACAGCTGGTGTGTACTGAGCCGGTGCTGAATGACATCAAGGATTCCTTAGAAGTCTGGCCACCCACTTCCATATTCTGATATAACTCTTCTCCAAAAAGTACTAGGAAAGATACAGATGGTGAAATCCATCTTTTTTACCTTCTGAGAAGCCACATCCTGCCAAGATGTTCTTGGCTTTGAATCCAACCCTTTCCCTCAGTCTCCCCTCCTGGACCAGGTGGAGATGAAGTCAGACTCTGGCTCCACCAGCACATCCCTTACAACTCAGCCCGGCCCCAGTGCTCCCACATCAAGAGAGGTGGGAGGATGCTCACTGGAAGGAGGAGGAAAGGGAGAATGGATGAAAAGGATCTGAAAGTAGATAGCACAGCCAGCCAAACCCTCCCTAGCTCTTTGTAAGTGACAGCACTGTGTGTCCATCTCTGGACTCTCACACGGAAGAGTGCACCTTGGAAGAACCATTAGCTCACTCTAGAAGAGCCTCGTGACCTATTATGACCAAGGATGGAGCAGAAGTGATATGTGTCTCTGGAACAAAGTTGTTTCAAACACTAGATGTGTGATTGTCTGTTCTTTACTCCTGCTCAGGTTCCAGATTGAGGCTTTTCACTCACCTTGGGTCCCAGGCTGAGGCAGTCACAACTAACCACAGGCCCAATTTGCACAGTTAAGAGATAAACCTATGGTCACACATTGACAATTAAGTGATATTTGTTACCCAAGTGTAACTTAAACTGTCTCAACAACCTCCCTGAGATGTATGTTCTCTCTCTCTCTCTCTCTCTCTCTCTCTCTCTCTCTCTCTCTCTCTCTCTCTCTCTCTCTCTGTGTGTGTGTGTGTGTCCCTCTCCATTTTCATGTCTCTCTGGATTTGTTGTTTTTTTTAAGGCACCTATATTGTAATATGTACCACAGTGTATTGGACATATATATGTTTACTGACTGTCTTCAAGACCTCAGGCTTGATCTGTACTTTTATATTTCTTGGTATGTGTGTCATGCTTAACAGAAAAAATGCCTGCTGAGATGAAGCTGAATTTGTTTATTCTTTCAGTGACTGTTTTATGTTATCCCTCTTTGAGTGTGACATGACATACTTGGAAGGAATAAAGAAATAAAGCAAATACCAATGCTGACTTCATAACTCTCCCAGAGCAGCAGAACTCATGTGGAAGGTGTTCACTTACTCAGCTAACACTAACAAACATTCTTCATGCCATTTTCCCTCCCATGCTCTCTCTATAGAAGCTCAAGAGGGAATCAAAAGGGCCCACATGGTTTGACCCAGGGAATAAACATAAGTGAATACAGTATTTCCTACAGAAACTCCTGTTTATCTGATAAGAGATGGAGTAATACAGAGGAAGCAGCCTAACCCTTCTTTATCTGCCCGGGGATGTGAATTCCGATGAGAAGTGCAAAACCACAGCTGCTAACATGAGACCATTCCAGAGAAAAACGGTAAAGATTCCAGCCTTGGCATTGAGGCCAGACTTCTTGGTAAGTGAAAACAGTAGCCTTTGCATTTTTCACCATTAGTCAGATTTTCTGTCACAGATAACCAGGAAAAATAGGTTGTTTATTTTTGGAACACCAACTTTTACCTTCCTCCTTTGTTATCTAACCCTTCTGTCCTCTACAAGGCAACCCAGCCCCTACATTCATCCTCAAGCCTCATTTTGAGCACAAAAGTGAGATCCGTTCATCCCACATCAATAAAGCAAGCCACAGTCATTTTCCATAAATGACCTGCTGTATTGTACCTCCATTTCTTAAGTTCTGGCACACACTCTCAGATCTTTGATTTCTATAGGTATACCCCAGCTATTCAAGTAGCTCTGTATTTGCACACATTTTGAAGCTGTATTCCACGTGAATGTGAAAATCCCTCGTGTAGAATTCTGGGTCAGCTGCAGATCTTCAGCATCTACCACACATTTCATATTGTTGGATATCTTTGAACCCAAGAGACTCCATTAGAATAAGTTGTAGTCGCATAATATTGGCAATCTTCTAAAGTGTTTTCTTGAAGAATCACCTGCCAGCTCCCATTCTTTGCCTTGACCTGGAATCTGAGTAAAATGTGTGCCTTGTTTGGCTTCTGTGAAGGCCTTCACTATATCTGAACTGTCCCTATCCCAGTAAGTTAGGACACCCGAGAAGGCAACACATATTTCATTGTATAAAATGGTCTACAAGAGCCTGACCTGAACTTAAAGCCTACCACACAGCTACTGAATGGAGAAAGAAGTGACACACCATGACACTTTGAAGAGTGGAAATTGAAAGAGTACCTGTTCTATAGGGCAATGAAGGTTGGTCAAGCCAACACAAAATGCATTAGCCGCCATGTTCACAGTAAAAATGAACTGGCACTGTAAAGCTAATCAAGACAGCACTAATTGGTTGATCCCTACCATCAAAACAAGTACTCATTCTGAAATTTTGAAAAGTAGAACCACATGTGATTTGTCAACCCAGAATAGAAATAAAGATTATAAAAGGTATAATGTGGATGAAAATTAGATAAGTCGAAATTCAACTCTGAATGTCAGATTTCTTAACTCATAGGAAATGACTCTGGCAGACAATCAAGTAACTCAGTTGGAAGAAATAATTGTATTGCAGACTGGAAACAAAAATGACTCAAAGGAAATGGGGGCAAAATCAGCACTGCAGTCAAGAATACTTCCTTGTCACACTACACATTCTTCCCTGAGATGAGCTCAGAGGAGGATTAACAATTTGCTCCCTGCCATGGAGAAGCTGAACAGCTGCAGTTCATTTTCAATTCCTGTCGAGGAAGTTGGATGAAAGAAGCTGGGGCAGGAATTCCAGGATGTGACGGTGAGAGATGCCATGTTCATTAGGGAGGCATGGAAATGAGGTTGATAGAGATTTATTCTTGATTCCCAAGCTGAAATGCAAATTAGGAAATCCTCAATGTGAGGACAGAGATAAATTGATTCAAATAAGCATTCCCTCTGTTTCAACTTGGAGCTGGTGAAGGGGTGTCATGGCTGTGTTGGTTAGATCCTAAGTCTGAGACCATGACTGGGAGCTTACTAGCTCCAGCTAACTTTCCGAGTGAATTTTAGTAAGTGCTTGGCCCTCTCTGGGTTTTACTTGACACCAATTCTAACACGAATGAATTGGGCCACTCTCAAACTCCCACCGGGCTAGAACGCGTGGCCACAAAGAAAAATAAGTAACTACTATTATGGCTACTACATTCATTGCATGATGATCCTTTCTCCTTCTTTCCTCAAAGTTAGAACAAACTACACAAGTTGAAATTAGAGTTACATTAAAGTAAAAATAAACCATCAATTTCATCAGAAAACTTCTTGGTTGAAGACAAAAGTTAGGTTAGCAAATTAGGGGTTAATAATGATGCCCCTGAAACTGCTATATAAAACACCTAGCCACAAAATATTCTTTGCAACCTACACCAGGTAGAGCCTCTATTTCAACCACATGGAAGGAAATAGATCAGAACAAAGCCCCTCTTACAAGTTGATTCATAGAGGAAGGATGGACCAGCTAGTCAGTGCTTCTGCAGCTTGTGTTGGCATCAGAATCAGCAAGTGGGCTTGTTAGTGCTCAGGTGGCTGGGTCCACCCACAGAGTGTCCTATTCAATAAGCCTGAACAGGGCCTAAAAATCTGCATTTCTAACACATTTCCTGATTATAGTAATTCTAATGACCCTGGAAATATATGAAAGACTTCCTAGCTAATCGAGCCCCACAGCAACTTCTGCCCAAATTAAGTCACTCCTTCGATATCAGTGAGGGAGCAGGGTGGAGGACAGAGGAAAAGAATAAAAAGTTCAGGCACCTAGAGGGACTCTAGCCAATGTCCCTCCCAAGTGGAGTGAGAGATGGGTGGACACACACACACACACACACACACACACACACACACACACATCAACAGCTATTACATTTGTCATGTGGCTTGGCTGATCAGACAGTACTGAATTATTGGAGAAAATACTATTTTAAAGGAATTATAGTTGTGCTTTACTATCTTGATTGTAACAATACGTGTAATAGTTTCCAAAAATAGATATTCAATCTTTCCAATTAAAAGTTAAGCTTATTCATTTTCAGTGTTTCTGCCTACAATGGAATGAATACATGAACCAAAGGAATCAGTCTTAGCTTTAAAACACCAGCAATTAGATTTCTCCCTGGGACTTACATATGATCCTATTTTAAATAATTCTCAACATTTATTAAAGAACATCAATGGGATTAAGGATGTATATCAGTTAGTAGAGTGTTTTACTAAACTCTGGGTTCACCCCTAGTACTTCACAAACCAAACCACACTCTGTGTGGTCATTCAGGCCTTTAATGCTAGCTCTCAGGAGGCAGGGCTAGAAGACCAGAAGTTTAAGTTTATTCTAGCTGTATAGTAAGTAATGATGGTAGCCTGGGCTACAGGAAACCCTGTCTCAAAGAAATAAAGAAATAAGGGAAGGAATGAAGAAAGGGAGGGAGGGACAGAGGGAGGGGAGGGGGAGGGAGGGAGGGAGGGACAGAGGGAGGGAGGGAGGGACAGAGGGAGGGAGGGAGGGAAGAAAGGTAAGATTCTTACCTCCTGGTATACTGTTACTTCACAAAAAAATTGTCACAGTAGATGGTACATAACAGGATTATAGCCCATTTTGGTTTGTTTTTTAAGTAGCTTTGAGCATGCCACATTGTCTCTCTGACCCTCTTTCTTCCGTTCTCAGACTCACAGATAATAGCATCTATAGACAGCTTAAGGATCTGTGCCCCTTCACCTTTCTCTGAATAGCCTTGAGCATTTTCTATCTCTGCAGTTCTCCTGGTGGGTGATAATTAAGAACCCTTAGAATCAGAGCTGGAGAGATGGCTCAGTAGTTTATAGCACTGGCTTCTCCTCCAGAGGACCCAGGTTCAATTTCCAGCAACCACACTGCAGCTCACAACCATCTGTAACTCTAGTTTCAGGGGATCTGACACCTGTATACCAATGCACATCAAATAAAATTAAATAAATTTTTAAAAAGATACTGGCCAAAAAACCCTTAAAATCGAGCAATTTGTCTTACTTATCGGTTAAAGAGGGGAGGAAAAATCATGGCTGCTTATTGGTGGAATGTTAGGGAAATGCTGAATGTCATCTTGGCCTTCCTTTAAGCTTCAACTGACGTGATTAAAGGAGAAGTTAAGAGTCCTCTCACCCCCAGGACTGAAGACGAGATCTTTATGCTATGCAGACAGCTGGGAGGAATTGAAACTTTCATCCAGCTCAGAATTTCTCTCGAGGTTGTAAAAGCTAAATCAAGTCAAACTGTGTCACCATCAAAGAGTTAAGAGAAATAATTCCCATCACGCAACTAGTATGAGAGCACTGCTTCTCTGCCTTCCTAAGAAATTATGTAGAGGGAGGAATCAGGTCAAGAGGAAACAGCAGACATAACTGGAATAGAAAAGTGTATCAAAGATCACTTGAAAACTCATTCATCAGCCAGGAGAGGGAGTTGAGTGAGACTTAACATTTGATGCCCATAGGCAGGAACCTGCTATTGGATCTAGGCAGGGCATCAAATGTCAGCAGCTATGAAAAGTCAAGTATGGGTACAGATGATGCAGTTCACAAAACATTACACATGTGAGGGGCAGAGAAGGAAGAGTCAGAGTGGTCCAAACAGGAGAATGGTTCAAACAGATGCAGAGAATACATGAGTTTCAGTCGGGACCAATGAACACCACGTATTTCAGTGAAGATAACTGGAAAAGTAAGAACCAGAACATGGTCACTGCCTTGACCTCAGTGAGAACATGAATAGGAAAGGGGATGGAGTAGGAGGAAATCTGATTAAAATGAAGTGGTAAGAGAAGGAGATGAAAAGAGATGGTAAATATAGACTGTGGGGGTAAGTTTGACAGCCTGAAGCTGGATACGTGATCAGAAACATGGAGCTTAAACAAAACAAAACAAAAAAAAAAGGATAAAGGAAAATGAAGAGACATACACACAGGGGTGAGAAGAAAATGTCATGCAGAGCACAGCTGAAGATGAAGAAGGTCAGGTTTCTGTGCGGTGCTTTTAGGTGAACTAATACTTACGTCTTATTCCACGATGCATGTCCATGAATTGTCACAAGCCTGAAAGCCTGTCACAGCTTACAAGAAGGTCTCTTTTCCCTCTGGACATGCTCTTTGCATCTTTGGCACATTGTCTATTCAGTCTAAATATTTATAGAGACAGCTTTGCTTGTAGTTGGATGTGCCCTTGCCTTGAGGGGTGTTAGCAACAGTGATATAGGACTGGAAAGATGACGACAGATGTGGGGTGTGTGGTATCAAGGGTAGGAATGCTGAGACCAGGGGTGAAGGATACTGTGATTTCTGCAGAGGTGATTGGATGGAATCTGATTTGGGGAATGGGAATATGTGCATCACAACTCATAGTGACATCTCAAGGCGTGCAATCAGAATGGAATATTTGCACCCAATTTCTTTTTCCTCTGTGCTCTGGTGTCATAGTATTGTCAGTGATGCTGACCAAAAAGAAATGGAATGCTTTTCTTCACTTTACCCCCAAATGCTCAGATACAGTGTGTGACCTGGTCCCTTTAAGGTTTCTTTCTATGTTTGTTACCTCAGAAGCTTGTACCTTGACTACTCTATCCAGACATATTTTAATATTTTTTAATTAATTAATGTGTCTGTATAGGTGTTTTGCTTCTGTGTATGTCTGTGCACCATGCATATTACAGGTGCCCACAGAAGCTAGAAGAGGGCACTGGATCCCATAGAACTAGAGTTAGAGATGGTTGTGAGTCACCATGCAGATGCCAATAATCAAACCTGGGTCCTCTAGAAAAGCATCAAGTGCTCTTGATAGCTGAGCCATCTCATCAGCCCCAGTGCTTTAATCATTTAAATTCCACACACTGGTTTCTGATTCAAGACATCGGTTCCATCTTTCCCTCTCCCCAGGGAACAGTTAGTTTAAGTATCAGAAAAGTTCTTCTTTGTCACCTCCTTTAGTTTTCTGATCAAAAGACATTCACTAAAGTAGGCTTCCCTGGACAACCCTTTTATAAATGAATCCTCAGCCAAACATGTTGGTGCATATCTGAAATCCCAGCACTTAGGAGACTGAGGCAGGATTGTGAGTTCTATGCCAGACTTGGCTATATAGCAAGATCCTCCCTCCTCTCCTGCTCCCTCCCTCACACTCTCTCTCACACAACAAACAGCTAAATAAATTCTCAGCTTCACACTACTTTCTAGATATTTTCCTCACTGTACTCTCCTTCAGTATTACTACTTTGAATAAGATTCTGTTTAGTTATGAATACTGTACCCCTCAGATACAGGAAGAAATACTTTTGCTTCCCAAGTGCAGCATCTCTTAGTATCTGAAGAGTATCTGACCCAATGAGGTCCTACTAATTGGTTAAATTAATTACTTCTCCCCAAAAGTGCATATCATTTCTCTGGCTTTGATAGATATCTCTGACTCTGCTTCCACACCTCACACGGGTCTGTGACATGTGACTTTATAATAAAATAAAATAACTTATCATATCTGACTTTCTAGCTTGTAAATGAGTTCTTAAGTTCATAAACCATGACCAATTTATGTTTTCATTCCCCATACTTCATATAGCACTGTTCTCTGAACTGACTGGAGAGGCCAGATTCTGATACATACAAGCCAGGAAGTCAAGAATCAATTGAAAGGTGGATTCCTAGAGGTTAGAAATTGGTCTCCTAGAAAACAAAAGAAAAATAGTTGCTATATATTACATTTTTTAAACAAATTTTAATTTTTTTTGAAAATTCATATTTCAGTAGTATGTTTACAGCATTTTTCCCTTCTATCTTCCTTTCCAACTCCTCATAAGCCATGACTCCTTCTCAAATTCATGACTTCTTTGTTATTTTCGTGCACACACATACACACACACACACACACACACACACTATTGAGTTCATGTGTTCAGGTGATGTACGTGTGTTTAGAGCAGACTACTTGGGACTGGGTAACCAAGGAACTCATTCCTCAATTCTCTCTTAGCAGCTATTGGTTGCCTATAGCTCCTCAACTGCAGGGATGGCCTTGCTTTTGATCAGCCAACAAAATGGACTTGGTTTCCACTCAGAGTTGCAGACCTAATTAGGAACATTCTAAACTGGGTTCAGCCAATCTCTGTTCTGGAACTACCTTCTGTGTGTGAAAAACACTTTGCCTTCTCTTGGTCCATTCTCACTAGTACAGTCACAATTCTGACTACTGTGGGAAGCTTAAGTTTCTCCCAGGCTTCATGTGCCAGGATTCTACACACCTAGATGCAGATAATGCAATGAAAGAAGAAAATATGGATATGGAATGGCCCTGTTCTCCAGAGAGGCAACTGCACAAGTTAGGGACACATAAAGTTGGGTGTCCACCCAGACTCGGGAACTTAAACCTGAGGAGCTTGGGAAACACTCACCATCTATCTAAGACTCCATAAAATGGAAATAGTAATTCCTAGTCACATGCTTGTAAAGAACTCCTCTCTCATGTGTCCCACAACTGGTAATTTAAGTCAAGCCAACTCAAGATCCATAAAATTGTCTTACAAACACCATCCTGGCAGTTTGGGTATCTCAAATGCTGCTGCCTTTTCAGCTGCCCTCAGCACAAGAGTGGATGTTCTCTCTCCCAAAGCTGAAGTTTTCCAGTACTCTGCTTTGGTGTCTCTGAGCAGCCTGTATTCATGTCATCCTGGAAGTCTCTCGAGCTATTTCTTTTGCTAGATTTTCACAGTAAACATTCTTAGAGATGACTTACTGCCTGTCACAACTTTCTGTGGCTGCCTTTCCAGAAAGAATTCCTACAGAATGAGGTCAGTCACTTACTAACCATGATTTCCATTTTTTTTAACCCCATTTGGTCTTCCTGATCAGATGCTGAGCAACTGTTGCCAACTCCATCAACGGGTCACTTCCAACAGCTGTGAGAGCAAAATCTTTCAGCAGTCCAAGACAGAGCCCAGAAGATCACAGGATGAAGCACAGACTCCAAATCTAGTCAGAAGGCCAATGGGGAAATTTCAAGCTAGTAGATCCAGTAACCATGGGGTGGAGAAACTGAAAATTTAGCCGCAATTCTAAAGGGTTCGGAAGCAGATGATTCACAAAGGTCCCTGCATTCCCAACAACCTTCTCCATTCAGCTATGATATGGCAATGCCAGGATGATGCTGCTTCCCACTATGCATCCAGACTGCTGGGGACCCTTAAGAGAATCAAGATAAACATGCTGTAGTATACATGGACCTCTCTCCCTGTCCATGATAGAGTATAAGCATATGTTCCATGTAAATATTCTCACTGTTCTCAGGAAGATGGTGAGTCTCAAAGGACTGTGCACTGAGCACTCGGGCATGTTCTCACCTTCATGGTAGTCTCAAATTGCTGAACTGTAAATGAACTTGCTAAGCCACTATATCTTTCTTCTTTCGTAGCTAAAACTATGTGCATAATAGTTAGGAAAATACGGGTTTGTAGGTAGACAGAACTAGATAACCCTTTGGGTATTACTGCCCCTATTCCCATCTTCAGAATTCATTTCCCTGTGATTTCTTACCAAAATAACATTTCAGGAAGCGTCACATTTTATTCAATCAATCAATCTTCTATTCAGTTATCCCATAGGTCTCTATGGGGCCCTAAGAGAAATACAGGCTCTACAGTTACAGCATCAGAACTTCAGCCTTAGTCTTTTAAGCAGATGATATAAACTCTCTACTGCTCATTTTCTTAAAGCATAAAATGGCAATAATAGGAGAATCTATATCCTGATGGAAGACATGATTAAGAGTCTATATACATAAAGTGGTATCTGGAATAAAAAAAACTCAGCAGGTGTTAGTCATTATCTCTGGTAGCAGTACTGTAAAAGAAATATGTGGAAGTAATAATAGAACGAATGGTGTAATAGTAGAAATATAGTGTACTACTAGTGCTGTGGTCGTGATGGTGGTACAACAGTACTAATACCACAGGAATGACAGTGGGAAGAGCAGTATCAGCACATTGGTAGCAATAATGTAGTGTTATAAAACAGAGCTTGGGATAACAGAAGTAGAGTGTCCGTGGTTGTACAAGTATCATGCTGGTATAGATACAAACAGTGTAGTA
>CABHPR010146530.1:2673-17192 GCA_902168415.1 Peromyscus melanophrys
TCCTTCCTTCCTTCCTTCCTTCCTTCCTTCCTTCCTTCCTTCCTTCCTTCCTTTCTTTCTTTCTTTCTTTCTTTCTTTCTTCCTTCCTTTTTTTGTTTTTTTGAGACAGGGTTTCTCTGTGTAGCTTTGCACCTTTCCTGGATCTTGCGCTGTAGACCAGGCTGGCCTCAAACTCACAAAGATCTGCCTGGCTCTGCCTCCGGGGTGCTGGGATTAAAGGCGTGCGCCACCACTACCTGTCTGTGACCACTTTCTTATTTTCTGTCAAGTTGGCTAATTTTTCTTCAGAGATGGCACATATAAAAGATACTGTAGATTTTCTTTTAGGTATGTGTGCACACACGTTCACGTGTGTGCAGGTACACATGAGTGCACAGGTGTGTATGTACCAGTGGAAGCCAGGAGACTACCTTGGGTGTTTTTTACTTAGGTACTGTCTCCCTAGTTTTTGGACACAGCTCTCATTGGCCTGTATCCCACCAAAAGCCAAGGCTGGTTGACCAGGGAACCTCAGGGACCCACCTATCCCTGTCTCTACCATTTCAGCACTGAGATTACAAAGCACTTGGCAAAAACCTAGCTGCACTTACTGTCTATTTTCTATTTTTTTATTTTTGTAACTTGTCTCAGTTACTTTTCTTTGGCTGTGTTAAAAACTCTGAGAAGTCAATTGAAGGGAGAAAGCATTTATTTTGGCTCACAGCTCTGTGATGTATAGTCCGTCATGGTAGGGAAGACATGGCAGCGGTAAGGAGGGCATGGTATACAGAACAGGAACCTGGTTGATGAATGCCTGTTAGTGCTCGGCTCACTTTCTCTACTGGCCCAGAAACTAGTTCTTCTCCATTAAGAGGGGACTTCCTATATCAGTACAATCAAGATCATCCCATGTGGACCTGCCCAGAGATCAGTCTAACTTAGACAATCTCTCACAGATGTGTTAGAGGTCCACTTCACAGAAAACTCCAGATCCTGGCAAATTGGCAGTTAACACTAATCATCAGACATGGTTTTGGGGATTGAACTCAGTCCTTGGCTTGCAACATGAGCATTTTACTACTTTACTGACTGAGCTATCTCCCTAGCCTGTAGGCTTCTTTCTAGGCTAGGTTGTGGAGAGTTGATGGCCAGGCATCTAGGTGAATTTCATAAAGTCACTCTCTTCCTTATTACCAAATTCCCTTAAAGAAATAGGTGGACAGATCCTCAGATCATTTCCTCTATACATTTTCACCTCCCGGGGGCAGATGGATCTATTTGCCATTTGCTCTGTTTCCTTGAGAAGCTTGGTCACACTTTGTAATCATGACCATCATTCTCTCTCCACCCTGTTTCTTTCTCCAATGCTGAAGACAGAACTTCAGGGCGCTGTGCACGCCAGGCAAATGCTCTTCCCCTGAGTTATATCCCCAGTCATATTTTTATTCTTGTTATCTATATTTATTTCATATGGCACAATATTTGATGAACCTTTATGTAGTGAAAAGATGACTCCTGAGAAACCACAGAAGGTTAGAGCCCCTAAAATCTAGAGTTCAACTTTAGAACTGGCTTAGCTGGAGGCGGAGCTCCGTCTTTGCTTGTGACGTCAGAAGCCTTGCTCAGGAATCTGGGGTTCTATTTGCTCCAGGCCACTTTGCACTAGGTATCATAGCAGCTTTCTGATGGGTTTCACAGGCTGCCAGAGCACCTATGCTGAGGCCAGGCCGGGACAAATAGACATCTCAGAACCTTGATTTTTGAAACAAGACCACATGATCCAGCCTTCACCTTGAACCAACTGGTCATTCTTCACTAGTCCCCGAATTCTGGATTATATAGCTTTCCCCATCTTATTAGTGTGAGGAATCTCAAGCCCACAGGAGACTTTAAAAGATAGAACAAAGAATATGGCCCACCCTCTACCCCTGACACTCTGTTTCATGGCTCTGTATGTGCTCTCTGAAGCATCTAAATTGAGTTACAAATATCACGTCAGTTCACCTCAAACACTTGAGCATACACAGGAAGAGCAAGGGCATTTTTTTCCATGTTGATTGGGGTGGGTCCTGGGTACAATGTAGCTCAGAGCATCAGCAGAGGTAATTTGACTTTGGCTTTGATGCTAGTAAATGCTGTGGATTTAGTCTTGTCCACGTGCCCAGAGGTTTTCACAGTGGCCATGTGTAACAGAATACCCAATCAAGCTTGGATTACGAGTCTTCCCTCTGGACACAGGGATGAGAGGAATGACCACACACCTTTCCAGTCCTCTGAGTGAAATAAACCTGTGTTGACTCAAGCTTTCTTAACTGATGTGACAAGCCAGTCTCACCACATTCTGCCTCTCTGTACAGCCCATAAAATAATCCCAGCTTTTTTTCCAGCACAGAGGGGAGTCTTAGCTGTGTTTGGGACCAGGCCCTCTGAAAGCAAATTCCCTAAGTCCCCTCCTCCAGCTGTGCAGGGGGCCCTCATGTAGGGATGGCCCTTTCCATGTGTTTACAAACACTCCTCCCCACCCCAACCATGGTCCTCACCAACAGTTCGGTGGGTCAATCACTTCCTCATCGATACCTACTTTCTACTTTCTGGGTTTGGCCCCTTGACCTAGACCCAGGGTAGACATTTGCCTTGTTAATTCATCAGTAGAAGAGTTTAGTTTCCATAAAGGATGGGAGATGCCTCACATGTCTGTGTCTGTCTGCCTGCCAGGATCTACAGTATAATTGGATAAGGGTAGAAGCCTGGGAACAAGATGACCAGCCTAGATTTTCCTTGTGGCTCAGCTATTTGGTAGATTTTTTTATTTTATTTTTAATTTAGAGAATGGAGAATTCTCCCCCCTCCCCCAAAGGACAACACTTTCATGTGTTAAGTGGCAGGAAAGCTGTGCTCACAAAGCTATTGGCTAAAAGAAACTGAGGGGAGGTTCTGGGACCTCACCAGCAGAGCAAATGCTTGGTGCTTCTCGTGGCTCAGATGCCAACGATACCGTCTGTTACTCAGAGACCTAGACCCATGGTTAAAGTGGCAAAGGGTGGTGTGCACAGCAGCACTAGGAAGTCCCTGTATCTGTGTGGGCTGGGCACATTACCACTCTGTGTTTTGTCGGGGGCCCTGCCAGTCTGCATGCCCAGGAGCTTGCTTGACAGTCTACTTCCCAGGAGAGAAGAGATCCTCTTTGCCACTGGGGGAGGGATTAGAAGGAAGAGCCTTGATAGAAAAGACTCCTTGCCCCAGTGCCTCATTGCTCAGGCCCAGGACACAAGAGTCGACGCTGGATACATGTATTGGAGAGACAAGGCCAAGCTGGAACTGGGCAGGAGGACAGTCCAGCTGGAGCAAAGAGGCTCCAATGGGACCTGCCCCAGAAAAGCACTGGCATTTAAATTTGCTGCCAGGTTTTGAAGCATCCGTTAATTTCCTTCCCTTCCTATTTGGCACTGGATTCCATGTGTCTCTGCTAGATGCGCACAGCATCTGTGGATGTAGTCGAGGATGGCCTCGTAGAGCCGATCGATGATGCGAAGGGGACTTCACAGCACATTTTTGATGAAGCAAATCCCATCTCAGGCCCAGCAAGATGGTGTCTGGGTGGGGGAGGACAAGGGCTGGGGGGTGTCCCTGGCAGAATCACTATCTGCCTCTAATTGGTCTTCCACTTTGCAAAGGAAAAGGAAATTAACATCCGGGATGCAGTTTTCCTAAGTCAACCTGTGATGTCCCACTCAGATGTCTCAGTGTGCAGATAAGTGGCCAATGCCTGTTCAACTCACCAGGGACGTGATGCCAACAGTTAGTGCAAACAAACTCCCACACAAACATCTGGGGCCTGCCGGGGGGGGGGGAGGGGGGTCCCCGGAAAATAACCTTCAGGTCCTCATCTCTTTTCTTCACACAAGGCCTGTGTGCTTCATTCAAGAAGTGGGACACTTCTCACCCCTAGCCCAAGTGCCCTCACGAACTGGACCAAGGGAAACGTTTTTGGTCAGACAGGAAACCAAAGCAAGATACTCCATATGGAATTTCTGAATCTGACCCTCATGCCTTCCACCACAAGTTGTTAAAAAAGCACGCATGTTCCAGCCATATGGAGGCCTGTGTGCATGTGTGTGCACATTTGTACATGTATGCCTTTAAGTATGTGCTCATCCCAGCTTTTCTGGACACACACTCAAGGTGCCTGCTGGCTGAATTGTTCTGTGAGGTGACACTGGGAGTCTCAGGGAAAGGCAAGCTGAGACAGAAATCTCCATCACTCTGGACAAAGACATTTAACACTCTTTGCCTTGCTCCCAGCAACAATGGAAAGTATAGTTTAGTAAAGTGGCTGGATACTGCCAGGGCTTCTCCTCCCCACTATGTCCTGACTGTGTGAAGTGGCTGGGACTGTCACTGTTGTTAGAGAGACTATAGCTTGGGTACCACAATATTCCATGGGGAACAGCATCTGGGAACTTCCGCTTTAAGCTGCATCTGCTTGCTACTCACAGTGGCCTGGTGAGGGGTGTCATCGGCTGCCTTTCAGAGCATGTGGCCCCTGATGTCACATGGTCTCTGAAGCTCCCTGGGCTGTGCCTTCCATGCTGGGAAATGGGGAAAGGTTCTCTATGGTGATATTTTTCTTTTGTACCAAAATGTTAATTGTATGTTAATAAATAAAGTTGCCTGGGGGTCAGAGCTATTAGCAAGCCATAGGAAAGCAGGGCAGTGGTGGTATAGGCTTGTGATCACAGCACTTGGTAGACAAAGCTAGGTAAGTCTCTGTGTGTTCAGGGATACAGTCAGCATTGGATACACATGCCTTTAATCTCAATACCAACCATAGAACACCTGGAGGTCTATACAAACAGGCCGTGATGAGGCAGTCCTGTGGTTGGGTTTACAACCAATGAGAAGGCAGAACAGAGACTATATAAAGACTTTAACACAGGAAGTAGCGGCTCCTTCGGAGAGGTAGGATCACTGCAGGAGGAAGGGTAAGGTTTTAGCTCTTAGCTCTGACCTCTTGGCTTTCTTCTTTGCATTGGTTCTGTGTTTCTTATTTATAAGACGGTTGGTTACATCTACAAATGGCGCCAGAACGTGGGGCAGAAATTTCCACTTAAAACCTGAGAAAGCGTAAAAAGAAGATTCTAAAATGGAGCTAAAACAGCTTCCTAGTTGTCTTTCTCAAGTTTGCTGCAGTCTGCGGGCTTGAGCTACTGTATGGCGGGTTCCTGGCGTGCATGTTTGACCTGCAGTATGGCGGGAATGAGGCATCTGCAAGTGGCACATTAAGCTGCCTGGTGGATTTAGCCTTTGCTAGTACAAAACAAAAAGAAGAGGTTTCTGGGCTAAACGCTGCTTTGATAGAAGCATAGACCCACGAAGGCTCCCAGAGCGGAAGGTAAACGTATCACCGCCATGTTGGGAAGCTGAGGTGGGCGGAGCCAGCAGCTACAGCACCATTTCAGTCTTAGAATGCTGTAGTTTAAAACAATTGATTCACGATAAGACAGATTCAGATGGAACAAGACTTTAAATGCTTTAAAATGTGTGTAAAAATGTACGTAGGCTTCAAAGAGAGATAAAAAGGAATATATACAGTTATATAAAGAAATAGATAATTTTGAAAAATGAAGTCTTTAAAGAGACAGTAAAGGTAGTATAAAATATAAGCCACGTAAAGATGGATATCACACAGAGAATCTGCATTGTGTTGTCTTTGGGATTCTTAACTGCAGAGAGATATTTGATTGTAAAGGAAGCTGAGTTAAACCAATATGTATATTTTAAAGATACCTTGACTTCAAAATTTGGATGTAAAGATATGTTGCTTTGGAAAGGAAGCTCTGATTTTGTTTCCACAGAAAGCCAGAGGCTATGGATTTGTTCTAGATTAAGATACATCAGATTTGACCAGCCAAGACCACCTGAAGGTCTTCGATGACACCATGGCCCAGATGATCCAACATCCAGAACCGTTTCAAGGCAACTGGCTCAGACGATACACCCTCATGGACTACTCCAAGATCCTAAAATTTTCTTTGTGACCCCATAAGATACAGCGCCCCCCTCCAGCAGGAAGCAGTAAGAGAAGCTACGCCCAAATTCCTAAATTATATGTAATTTATTTTAAGGTTAAAACCTTCCTTTTTGAAAAAAAAAAGGGGGGGGAATGCTGTGGGATGTTCTGTATGGCAAATGTGTTGCCAATAAAACACTGATTGGCCAGTGGCTAGGCAGGAAGTATAGGCGGGACTAACAGAGAGAATAAAAAGAGCAGGAAGGTGGAAGGAGACGCTGCCAGACACTGCCAGCCGCCACCATGACAAACAGCATGTGAAGATGCCGGTAAGCCACGAGCCATGTGGCAAGGTATAGATTTATAGAAATGGATTAATTTAAGATATAAGAACAGTTAACAAGAAGCCTGCCACGGCCAAACAGTTTGTATGCAATATAAGTCTCTGTGTTTACTTAGTTGGGTCTGAGCGGCTGTGGGACTGGCAGGTGAAAGAGATTTATCCTGACTGTGGGCCAGGCAGGAAAACTTAAGCTACAGTTCTCCCCTGTGTTATAGGATGTGAGGTTGGAGTGAGACCTAGGGTGAGTGGGCGTGAATGTGCAGAACCTGCTGTTACTTTGGTTTTGGTGGTACTGGCTGGAGTTCTCAGAAGAGCTACTGTCGGTCCATTTGATTGACTGAAGGTCATCCTGCTCCTATGCAGCGGTGTGTAGCATTGTTGACCAGAGGCATTGCAGCTGAGGAGGGAGAAGATGCTGCCCCAGGATTGGATGGTACCCAGACTCACCCCAGATGGATGAAATCAGACTCAAATGATCTCTGCATACCTCAGCTTCCTTGTCCTAGCCTGAGTGGTGGGAGCTGCAATGAGGCTGCATTACCGTGTTATTTCTCTTGGGAAGCTGACTGTCTGGTTGGCACATGGGCCTCAACACGCATGTTATGATAAGAGTTAGGGTTGAGGCAGAGGCTGACACAGTGGTGTCCCATGCTGCTCTGTCTGAAGAGATGACCATCCTTATTGTTACCCTTCTAAACCATCTGTAAGAGGCACGTCTCCGATGAGAAGCCGGTTTGCCAGCATCTGTGGGTGTAGTCATGGCAGGGATTCTAGAGACATTTGGAGTCCTGGAGCTGCAGACACTGCCTGAGTGTAGACCTCCTGGAGCTGCAGACACTGCAGGGTTTCCCATGGCCAGCAGGGCAGTCTGCAGTCAGTCAGTGCTAGGATGCAGGGCCAGCCATGTGAACACCGCTGTCTCTCCTGCAGGATTCCGGAGCTGTGTTATGACTATGATTTGGTAATGGCTTTGAGTTTCTGTATCCTGGAGGTGAATGAAAAAAAAGGGAAACCCAAGAAAAAGTTTAAATCCGTGGAAGAATCTGAAGACGGCTTGGAGAGTGCATAAGATGGGACTCCGCGAAGCAGTCCACCCCAAAAGGGTTTAAAACGCAGCCACGAATTTTGGACAGCCAGGCTGGGGAAAGTGTGCGCTCAGCAGAACTCGGCGACACCAGCTCAGAGTAGTTTTAAATGTCTCGTCCCTCATAACGAGATTATTCAGTACAATGTCATTTGCCGCTACTGACATTTTCTTTAAAGTCATAAAGGCCTGCATAGTAATAAAAGGGCTCGGAATAAAATTAGGAATATCATGTATAAATTATCTTTAACCTTAGCTTCATTTGGACTGTGACTTTTTAGACCTGATCAATTTTCATGAAACTATCCACATAAAACTGTGAAAAAATATTTGATCCCTGGCTCTCGTAAAGGCAGGAGTAACAAGACGGCTACTTTACCTCTGGTTAATGGCGCTGTTGGTGTCAGTCTCTGTGGGCGATGCGGGAAAGCGGGGGGATCATTTTGAAATTTAATGTAATTTCCCAGAGCATTGTTAGGGAAAACATCTCCACCAGCATGCATATTTTATATAAGTGCTGCGTAGTCAAGGACATTCTGCAGCTCACTCCATTTTCTGCTTAGTTGGGAAAGCACTCACAGGACTCAGGCACTTCCCCGGCTTTGCCAGGGTGTGTTGCCTGGGTGAAGTGGCTGCATCTTCCCTTCAGCTGAGATGACTCACACCCCAGGCAATCCTCTAGACCTGGGAGGGCAGCTGCCTGGAGCTGGCAGAGCCAGCTTGGGGAGTGTAACCAGCTAGACAGCCAACATATCCAGGGCCGAAGGCATGGGCTTGAGAACAGACCGAGAGGGCAGAAACTGTGCCTGGGGGATCTGAAGCCCCTGGAAGGGACTCTCAGCCATATGTGCTCCTATAGCTAACTAACTTTCCTTGCAAATACTATCTTGGGAAACCTTAGAGAGGGAAGGAACGTCTTTTGGGGACCACAGAAAGATAAGATAACAAATTCCTAAGTTTCTGAAGGGTGACTTGCCCTTCCAGCACTTGTGCTTAGGGATTCAGAATGTCAGCTGAGCACAGGCTCAGCTCTCCTCTCCACATCCCTGCCTACATCACCAGCTTCTCTCTGTGCACAGCGGGGCTCTTGGCGATCTGAGAGGCCAGAGCTGAAATCGCCCCCCCCCCCCCCGCAAGGCTGCACAGGGTGCCCAGGGCAATGACACTTGTCCTGTCCAGCCACTCGCCACCCTCTCTGGTAAGACTGTGAGTGTAGTGAACAGAACCGAGGTCAGTGGGTTCAAAGCAAGTGGAAATTCTGCCATTACTCCCTTCATAATCCAGACATTACGTTTATAGACCTCTCCTCCAGATGGTTCCCAGAGGGCATTTGCAAATTTAACAAACTGTGCCTGAGAAGTCCAGCCACCTCTCAGGTGGACAATCGTAACCATTGAACCATGGTCCCTCCCAAGGCCCCTACACAATCCACTAAAGCCCAAGTTCAAAGCGGAGCCTTCTATCAACCAGGACAGCTCAGTATACCCTGCTGCCTCTCAGATGCTTAGGCGTCAGAAGCAGCCTTAGTACTGTGACCAATCAGCCCTTTAGCCTCTTAGGGAGCCACCATCCTGAACATCTGTGACATGAAAATGGGATGAGTCCATCCTATTCACCCAGCTCAGCATCTACTTGCCCCCACGATTCTTGATTGGAAGCTTCTGATTATCTGGGATACCTTACCCAGCCTGTTTCAGGGTGTACCTCCTCCTGAAGAATTTGGTGATGTGCAGCTTTCCATCTGTGGTTGTAGAAAGCTCTTCGACATGATCAGTGACCGCGAGCACGCAACCCAGAACTAACCTGTGCAGGGACATGTGTTTCACTTTCTGACAAGGCAGCCTGCTTTGAAATGTTCTTTTCCTAGAACTACATGGAAGAAGGGAGCTGGGGAATGGCTAGCCAAACCTATGAAGATTGTCCTAGGCCATTCCTTGACCTCATTCCTGGGTTTAGATTATGCACAGAGGAATGTTTCTTCCACATGGCAAACCTTATGTGCTCCTTAGAGCATCTCAGTACATAAACCAGTATATATTTCCCACCATTCAGTATTAAGACACTATCAGCTTCAAAGAAATCATTAGTGAGAGGGTGGTTCCCAAGCTCCTGCTTCTTTCCTGCTGTCCACTGGGCCTAGTTATCTGCAGCTTGGCCTCCACCTGGCACTAAGGTTCAGAGGTTAATCAGATTCCAGGTCTTGACCAAATCTAGACTACCTGCTCTCCCTCTGGCATGCCCCATCCTGGTGGGCATGTCCTCAGAGAGTCCTGCACAGAGATCTCATTTCTGACAGCTCTCCTTGGCTAGTCCTGCATCCCAGCAGGATGTGGCTGGGGGCAGGATGATGTCTGGGCCTCAGATTCTTAGAACCTCCTTTTGTCAAGATTAGGGAACCAAGATCACAGGGGAATTTGGCTTCTAAGGCTATGAAGTAGATGACGAGGAAGGGTTTGCAGGGCAGTCTAGGGACCATAGGAGCAGAAGACAGGGTTTTGATGTTGTTCTCAAGATAAATTCTACATGGTGCCAGGAAACACTCCATCTCATAGTCGGAATTGTCTGATGCACATGCACCCATCCAACTGATGTTTCTTGGCTCTTTGCTACAGACAAGCAGGCTTTCTAGGGTGGGCTCCCTCTCCTGGGGTCTGAGCAGCACACATTTATATGCAGGAACTGTGGAGTTAGCCCACCAGATAGTCCTGAGAACTCAAACAGGGTCCTTCCTGCCACCTTTATCTCTAAGCACATGGTAAAGGCCCCAGTAAAAGAGGGACTATATAGTTTTCCTGGGATAGGGCAGTTATCAGTGTACCACTGCCACAAGGGAATCATACAGCCACCATTTCCTGGGTCTGCTCAGTCTCAGGCCTGCAAGTGCTCTGCCTGAGTCACACCAGCTCTTCATCTGCCTCTTGAGACTATGGAGAAAGGGACATCCCAGGGTGCCCCACATGGTGGTGTCCTCCTAGGCCCTGTCTTGGTGGGGGGGGGACAGGGATAGATGGAGGGGCAGGGAGGCACAGGCTGCTCTCTTGGCTTGGAGCAGGCAGGCTCTGAAACCAGTGCATACAGAACTCTACAACTCCCTCCAGAGGGATGAAGAGGGTGGCAGCGACCTGGGTGGTATATGCTTTCTGGATTCAATTCTCGTCAAAATTGCTACATTCTGGGGGAGGTATTTCTCTAGATTCTGGCTGCCCTTAAAAAGGGGACCCCACAACTGCACATCTCTGTGATTAATAAAAGATGCAGGCCCCCCACAGGAGCCCTCTACCCTGTAGACCCATCAACATGGCTGATGCCTGGAATGAGGCTGTCATCTGTGGGAAGCCCCTCCTCCTTGGATCCCAGTTTCTTCTCGTCCTGCTGGCATGTGAGTTCTGGCACTGAGCCATGTCCTTCTGGGGGCCAGGAGAGCTGGCCAGAGAGCTTGATTGCCAGGGGCCAGCATCAGGCTGAAGGTGCCCTTGATTTACGAGACAGAATGAGTGCAAAGCATTGCAACCAGGAGACATTATGTTCCCCTGTGACCTCCACATCAGCCTTTATCTGCGTCCATCCAAGGGGGCCTGCACAGACATTTGCCTTAGGAAGCGTTTCCCTAGTAAGTGTTTCCTTGTCCCATGCCCACCAGTCTTTTGTGGAGACCTAGCCCTTGAAAGGGTCACCACCTGGGTAGGGGAGAGAGGTTTTCTGTAGGGTTGTATGAAGGTGAGATCATGGATACAGGATTGCCATCAGTGTGAGTAGTTGTCCTAGCTCCTTTTCAGTTGCTATAACAGAATGTCACAGACTGGATCACTTATAAAAGACATAGTTTACTTAGGTCCTGATTCTGAAGACCTTGGGTCACCCAAGGGCATGGGGTTGGCACTGCCATGGCATCTTCTGTGTCACAACATGGCAGAAGGTGTCACATGGCATTAAGTCAAGGGCATCCACTGGAGAGAGAGCTTGACTTGCTCACAAAGCCCAGGCAGCTAGCCTACTCTTTATTCCATGGAAGACACAAGCATCCTCCTGGCTTCCTGTTGGGCCCCACCTCCAATCACTGCCACCCCAGGCACCAAGGTTCAAACCCATGAATTTCTGAAGGATACATGCAGATCCAGTGGTCAAGGGTCTGAAACACAGGGGTTGGTTCTGTTACTCATACTAATACCATGTTGACCTCTAACCTCTAAGCTTCTCCCTCGCACCAAGGATCCATTTTTTCTTAACTGGGAGTGTGAAGGAAGGATGACTGGACTCAGGGTCCCTCTGGTTAGGAGGGATGATGATTTGAATAGGAACTGGCTCTATAGGCTCACAAATTTGAATGCTTGGTTTTTAGGGAGTGGCCCTACTTGACAGGGATTAGGAGGTGTGCCCTTGTTGGAGGAAGTGTGCCACTGAGGGTAGACTTTGGGGTTTCAGAAGCCCAAGCTAGGTCCAATGACTCACTCTCTCTTCCTGCTGTTTGCAGATCTGGATGTAAAATTCCCAGGTATCATGTCTGCCAAGCTTCACTCCATGCTAATAACACACTAAACCTCTGAGACTGTAAGCAAGCCCCAGTTAAATGCTTTCTTTTATAGGAGTTGCCATGGCCATTGTGTCTCTTCACAGCAATAGAACACTGATGAAGACAGGAGGTCTAGTCAGCAGGGCAAGAGAAGCCTCAAACCTTGCAGGGATGATTGTTTTGAAGAGAGAAAGGGACCCCCTGAGAAGCTGTCTCTTCCCTCCAGGCTTGATCATGATAATGGCTGCCTCTGTGAGTGTGAGTTTGACTAGAAGAAGCACCACCGCCATTCACCTTTTCTCCGATGAGACATTTGTCTCTTTGTCTGTCTCCAGGCAGGCTCTGTCTGTGTGGGTGGACATGGGCCAGGCCTTTCCAGGGGTTAAGACAGACTCATAGCTCTGAAGAAATTCAGGATCCTCGCAGGGGGAGGGAAGAAGGGATCGGTGTCTCAGACCTAAGGCTAGAAAGGGGGAGAAGAGCAACCAGGGTAAAGAAGACAGTGAAGTGGTTTGGGGGGGTACTTGGCAGTGGTTGAGGATAGTGTGGTTAGAGGGAGGGAGAGGGGAGGGCCTTCAGATGTCCAAATGGGAGAGCAAACTTGGTGACTCTGAGGAACTGTGAGGCAGGCTGCAGGGGCTAGCACACTGCGCCATGGGGACTAGAAGAGGCTGGAGGAAAAGGACCTGACCTAGGGACTCTGAGTCTTGGGGCCTGCAAGGGGATAGATGTTTAGCATTAAAAAATAGACCTGGCAGTGTCTTCCACGAGTTCCTCACTTTGCTTCTTCCATCAGCATCTGAGGATCCCCACCAGGTCCCACTCTCCCTTCCTTAATGGCTGCCCGCTCCTCTCATTGCCTATTTCCCGCAGGAAGGGTGGTGCGCGACTTCCAGCTGCTCCTCCCTCTTCTTCCCTCTCCCTCTGTTCTCTCCGGAGGAGGCAGGCCCCATTCATGTGGCCTCCTCCCCACCGGCAGGCAGCATGTAGGGACATGCCAGGGCTTGCTGCTGGTAGAGAGCAGGCTGGAGAAAATCTGGTGACCTGCTTAGTTGCATGCATGCCTGTCCCTGGACTCTGTATCTTTTTATTCCCTAGCGCCATCCACAAAGGGCCACCTATCTGGCATCTGATAAACACCTGTGGCATTGAATGAGGTGCTCATGGGATGTCCTGTCTTTTGGTAGTGATAGGCCTTGCTGTGTACCTGAATACTTGACTTATGTTTTGAAAAGGCAGAGGTCCTGTCCGCACATGGACTCACGGCTGAGGTGTTGTGTTGTATTTTGAGAAGGTGTACTTGGACGGGAAAAAGTTGTTTGCAAACCGCTGGCTCTCTGAAGCAGATCATTCCTTACGGTTAGGAGAGCCCACTAAGAGTTAATGGCACAATGGGGACTTCTCCCTGGTGCCTCCAACTCTGAATGCTAGCCCTCGGCTGGTGACTTTTCTGTGAGACACAGTGACATCATCAATAATAGTGTTATAGAGAAGAAATAAAAGCCATGTTAATTTCAAGGTCCATTAAAACCCCAGAGTTTTTTTTTTAAAATCAATATTTCTTGGAACATAAATGGGAAAAAATTGGTGGGAGTCAAAATTCTATTTCAAACTTTTAAGTGTATGACCAGCAAGGGATGAAAATATTGGCCAAAAAATAATAAAACGCCTTGGAGTATTCGATAATCTCCTTCCAAACTGCTATGCCCAAGAGTCAGTTATTTAAAACTTGGAGGGGGCAGATTCCTGTCACAGGTGGTGTTTTTTAATGGAAAGCTGACTTTGACCAAAGGAAGTGTCTAAAATGATAGAACCTGTTGTCTAATCAGGGGATGATGCCTCTGCCCATAAGCCTGCTCTTCAGAGAGGGAGAAGTGGCTGTAACTGAATGGGGGGGGTGGGGTGGTGTTAGATCTGTGAGAGGAAAGGGAGCACCCGCCATCCGGTTGAAGTGAGGAACCAAGAATCCTAAACATAGTTAACATTTGCTGAAGGAAGGCATCTCGCTTTTCCCAGCTGTAAACCTACGATTGTCTGGGACTGTCACCTGAAAACACAGTTTTAGTAATACAGAAGGTGTGTCCTAAACTACTCGTGTAATCCCGGTGGCTCTCAGTTTTATCAGATGATGACCTCAGTCTAAGACACTTCTGCCTGAGCCACCCTGTCATCTCACCTATCACAAAGAGACAAAAAAAAAAGTTGCTTAGGAACTTCGGGATGTAACTTGAGAGCCATCCAAACAGCACGCCTGGCTCATGCTCAGACGTCTCATTGCCATCCTTCTCTGAGAAGTCACGCACATGTTCTCTGGACTGCTTCACTGTGTCTGAACCACTTTCTATTTTGAATAAACGCTAACTCTTGCTCCATAGTAGGTATTTGGAAATTCATTTCTGCACTGAAGCTAAGGATCCAGTTTTGCCTGCTTCAATGTCCTTAAAAGTTCAGATAAATTTTCAGGCCACTGCAGTTAACAGAATGGGACTTTGTTTCCATCCCCACTGTCACTGATATGGCCAGCCACTCTGTGGGAGATTGCGGCCCTTCTCACAACTGTCCACAGAATGATCTTGAATGTTTAACTATATAT
>CABHPR010146530.1:17592-28462 GCA_902168415.1 Peromyscus melanophrys
AGGCCGAGCAAGGTCACGGAGGGCACAGGCTTCTTAGGCATGGTCTTGGGGCTCTCTGGTCACTTATAGGTACCAAAAGCTTGTCTACAGATGACCCCGGTCATCTTCATTCTCCTCTGACAGGAAACCTTCTACCAGAAATGAGCCGCCTTCATGCAATGCCATCTGCCACCTGGGAGCAGACAACATTTTTGACCAGTAAGTTCCATGCAGTCTGGTTCCAAGATGAACCACACTAAGGTGAAGGAAACTGCCGTGTCTGGGGGGCACTTTTCTTCTTTCGTGTAGGCAGAGATGCCTCACTGCCATGTACTATGGTAGGCCCTCTTCAGATCTGTTGGATTCAGGCTGAGCTAGCCCCTGCTCTTAGGCTAAGGAAGTCCCGGCTTCAGGGGTACCATTGCCTTTGGTTGCAGAAGCCTTTGATAGGTCACAGAAGGAAAGCTTCAAGGAGTCACCCCACACATCTTTTCAATCAGAAGAATTCGACTTGGTTTTCTTTGGAATGTGGCGTTTGTCACCATCAGTTTCAACAGCTGAACATCCAAGGCGTGGCTCGGCTCCCTCAACCCTAATGCTGGGAATGACTAGTAACAACACATGGGACACAGACAGCGTTAATTGATCCAGTCCCTCCCCTACTCCTCCACCAAGCTCCCCCTCTTTCTTTTCTTTCCTTTAATACTTGCCTTAGAAATTTGGGAGGAGGGAAGTGTTAGCGATGCTTAGACTTTTTCAAGTGCAGATGTTTTTTTGAACAATTCCCCCTGAATGGTGGTCACCCTGAACTTTGATAATTTGGTACGAATGACAAGATTCGTTGTGACAGCCTGGGCTAGTTGCCTTTCCTTGAATGTCAGGGAGCCATAATCATGGTGTTTCTCTTTACTCAGATGGCCTCTGAAGTCAACGGGGCACCAGAAGAGAAGAGGGAAAGACAAAAAGATAAAAAGAAGAGAGGACTTTTCAAAAGCAGCTTCGTGTCCTGTCCGTATCCTCCAGACTCAAACCAAAGTTTGGAGAGCAAATAAGTGGTGTGTGTGGCCTGGACAGGATTTTCTTAATCTGGGAAACGGGTTTCAGGCCCATGAAAAGTTTCATCAGATGCTAATGTGAAACCGATGTGTTCATCAATATTTATGAGATGTTCTCTGACCAAATCCTCCTGTGAGTCTCTCTCCTCCCTGCCTTCTTCCCTTATCAGTGCCATACAACAGGGGAAGAAAACAGTGACACCAAACAATGCTCATGGCTTGGAGGGGCAGTTGCTTTCTGTAGTCTGCATTGCAGCTAGTTACTTCTCACTTCAAAGAGCTGCCACCCTCCCAACCCTGGAAACACTTGCTAAGCACTTATAATATGTCCTCTTCCTGAGTAGACGTGAAGGGAGGAATCCTGGGTTTTGCATGCTTGCATTAACATCACTGTTGCCCTGCAAAGGAGGTAAAATGACAATGGCCATCATGTTACAGATAAAGGAACAGAGTTTCTGAGAGCATCACTAATTGGCCTGCCAACAATAGAGCCAGATATGGTCTGGAGTGAGGTCAGAACCAACTCTCAACCTTAAGCTCCTGCTGGAACACTCCAGGACTGAGGTGGTCTCTTGGTGCCTGGGATCTGGCATCCTCTGAGGCCAGCAGGGAGAGACATCTTGCACTGACTGGCAACTGAGTGGTCAGGTCATATGGGCATCTCCACTGGAGATCCTGCATCTCAGAGAGAGGGAGAATTTGAGTCCAGGAGACAATTATGTCTGGATGTTTCTTCTCATCCACAAAGCCTAGTTACCTTGCCATGGTAGTGGACCCTGGTAATGCTGAGGAAGGGGCCTGGATCACCTGAAACTGAGGCAGATGGAGGAGTGAGATGTCCCTGTCTTTCAAAGAGTTGTCTCTTGTTTTCCACCATCTCTGCACTCTTTTGAATGGGAATCTTAAAAACCAAGGGTGGAAAAATAAACCCAGCCAAACCTGAGGTTCATGACTCATAGAAACTAATTTTTAAATACATAATTCTAGCATAAATTTCCATATAAAGAAAGCTCTTGGTTGGGAGAAAAAGTCCCTGTTATCATAACATTGTGGTTGTCACACAAAGCCGCAGGAGGCACATGTGCAGAAGTTATGGCTGCTCAGCAGCTGTAATTGCCCAGTTTAATGCCTAAGCAGATAGACTGATGGTTGGGATGCGGTGTAGACAAGATGAGGGTGCAGCCCTCCCAGACAACACACACAGGAGGGTGATTATCAAAGAGATAATTCACCCTGCGCTCTCCAGCTCCATACTACGCTTGCATTTGTGCCGCACACAGGATTCCTCTCATTTGCCTACCTTTGCTGTGATGTGTGTAAACTTGGCAGAATTACTGATATCACCTTGCAGATGCAATGTTGTGCCTGGGTGCAGGGTGAGGCAGGGACTTAGGTGTAGTCAGTCATCGTGGCCCGCTTGCCACACCCCTAGCAGACAGGATTGAGATGGTCCCTACAGCATGTGACTGGTATAAGAGAAGGAAAATTGCCTTTCCTTGTTTTTCAGAAGCAACTACAGCATCAGAGATAAACTCTGAGCAGCATCCAATACTTTGGCTATCGATTTCTGAGACGAGAGACAATGTGGTATGCTGCGAAGGGCTATTGATCTCTATGGACATGATGACTCCACCCAGCTCTCTGGGAATCCAGGATTTCCAGGGAAGATACGCAAATGACCTCTGCATCACTGGACAGTGTGAGATGCTCTAGCTGGCCCCGGGAGTCCCAGTTCCAAAGCACTGGGAGAGAAGAAGAAAGAGCAAATAGGTGTGTTGTATTCCAAGCAGACAGAGCTCGCTGGGACCACTACAGTCCTGGCATACAGTAGCAGGAACCTGAGGTGAGGTTGTGGCTCTGACTTCCTCCACCCTAAAGCTGGATCTGGCTCTGGAGGTGACAGGAGAGTTAGTGATGCTCTTAGAACCTCATTCTCATCTCTCCTTGAACATCTGTTACCATGGTAGCACTGCATTCAAAGCCCAGGGCAACTGAGCAGTGTGAAGAACACCCTTGGCCTCATGATGTTTATGGCTTCTAATAAGGGTATCTTCCACCTGCTTAGCATAGATCACAGTCAGGTTCACTTTAAATTCCAATCTTGGATTTCTGAGGATCTTTTCCAAAAGAACTATTGCACAAGACTAGAGCCTTCATTTTGGAGAATATTAATTAACAAACACCACTATCTTGCTTTTGTCTGTGACTGGCACTTGTGACTGGGTTCTGTGCTGTGAGATCACATTTTCTCACTGGGAATTTATACGTATGTGTATATGTATGTATGTATGCATGTATGTATGTATGTATGTGTATATATATGCATGCATGCATGTGTATATGTATGTATGCATTTAAGACAGGGTCTTGCTATATAGCCTGTGCTGGCCTTGAACTCATGACCTTTCTGCCTTGGCCTCCTGAGGTCTGGGATTACAAATGTACACTTTTTTTTTAAATTGTCACAGTACATTCCCCTTTAAGGCAGGGTGACAACTATGGGCTTTGTGTCATTCTTGTGAATGTGGTTTGATGAGAAGTAGAAAGGCTGTGCAATGCTGTGGTCATGGTCAAGAGGAAGGGAGGTAGGAGAGTACTTAGAAACCTACTATTGTTCGCACCTTCTATCCTGGCCTTAGGGCTGGGTTGCTTTGGGGAGGGTATAGTGGGGAGATCCTTGGGAGTATATCTTGGAAAGGAGTTTGTGAGGCATCGCTGGAGGGAGGATAATTTCAGTACTTAAGCGATGGAAACCATTCGTTCAGGGTGGACTCTCTTTAAAATTCAGTCCTAGTTCTGGTGGGTCTCCCTGTTATCATAGAGGGAGAAAGAGCAAGTTCATTGGTTGTGGGGGGCAGTGTGCTCACACATGTTCTCAGGCTTGGCAAGCTGCTGCTTTCTAGGTGTAACTAAAACACTCTGGTCCTCAGTTTGTGGTACCAGCTTATGATGCTGTACTGTTGAAAACAATCTAAAACTTTAGAAAATCCAATGCAGTGGGAAAGAAGCCGATAAAAGCCACCCCATGGCCGCCCACAGATTCCACTTTAAATACAAGCTATAGGACTCCTCCAGTAGCTTTTGTGGACTTGTACACTACCGGAATGATATTCATCATAACTACTGTGTCAAAGGGCTGATTGGAGGACCACTCTTGATCAACATACTAAGCTAAGGTTTATGTGCTTTGGTTTTACACATAGAAACACTGCTCATAACCCAGTGATAAGTATTATCTAAGTAATGCGCACTCTGCTCACCAGATAAGTTACTTTCTTTTATGACAAAGAAACTTGGTGTGCAGCCCTAGCCAGGTCTGCTTACCAGCATCCCACGCTCTTCCAGAGAGGGAATGGTTATTATTATGAAAACATTGCTTATATTTATCCCAAGGTGAAATTCATGCGTGTTCTGTCTGAAGCTGTGGATCTAACAGGGTATCATTTCCCCGTCATGGCTTTGCCACCCTGTAGGACTGGATTCTAATAACTGTGAGCTTCGGGACAGTGCTTGGGCCTATGAAATTGAGTTTCCCCTACCTTAGAATGAAAAGAGATACAGTAATGAGAGACACCCCTCTGATTTGCCGGTACCTTTCAGTACATTGATAAAAGATGCCTCCAAATTTTTGGTCTGACCAAATTTTCTAGGCAATTTTCAATGGGACAAATTTAATAGTTGCAGATGATTGGTTGAATAAATTCTGCTGTGGTTGGCTTCAAGCTTTAGATTTTTGACCCTGTTTTGCAAATTTGTACTCTTCATGGGATGAGAAATGACCCCACACATAAGCTAACTCACCTTTTCCCTGAGGAGATTTACACAGTAAGTATGCCTCTGGTGCTTTGGAACCCTCTAAGATCTTGAACAAAACTTAACTCGTGTCTCCTCCCTCTGCCTCAGGCCCCTGTTTCTAGCTTTCCTTGTTTGGACTTTACTAGTTTTTTTCCCCAAAAACCATGTGCATGTATGTGCCTGCTTGTCTGTATTCACACATGTGCTCAGGTGCTGGTAGAGGCTACAAGAAGGTGTAGAATCCCCTAGAACTGGAATTACAGATGATTGTGAGTCCTAGGAACTCATGATGTGGGTCCTAGGAACCAAATCTGGGTCCACTAGAAGAGCAGCAATTGCTTTTAACCTCTGGGTCATTTCTGCAGCCCTGCTTGACTTTTTCTGTTGAATTATGAGGCTCCTCTGTGCTGGTCTTGGGCTCTTGCCTGTTTGAGGCTGTAGGAGTGGGCAGGCATCAGTCAGTCCACTTTCTGAGGACAGACCTGCTTCCTGTGGTCAGGACTCCACTCTGTCTCCTTTTCATAGATGAGAACCCTGAGTGTTCCAGTTTACTGGACTTTTAGAGACTGGCCAGGATGTCTTCGTTTTATAAGAGACAATGAAAGCCCATGGGTTCATTCATTCAGAAACACTCTGTGTCAAATTCATGTTGAGACGAACTCCAAAATCTATCTGCATGAGCTACATGAAACACTATGGGTAGGGGTTAGGAATTATAGTTATTTGTTGAGGTCATTTCAGAGCCTATGATAAATACCTACATTTTACACATGAGATGGTTTACTTTTCTTTAATTTCACAGACAGTGATAATGGCCGTGACCATGCAGATAGGTTCACCCAGGGATGTCCATCTCTAAACTGACATGTTCTTTTTCTCTCTTCTCCCTTCCTTTCCCAGGCTTGTTGATCTATACTCAACTCCAGAATCTCCAAGGCCAATTGCCTCGAGAGAAGTAACATTCCATCAACCCCTGGTTCATGTAAGTCACAGTCAGAGAAGAGGCAAGGCATTTCAATACACTTTCTTATTACTGGGTTTTACATTTCCATGGTGTTTTTGCCAATTTTGAGACAAACTGAGCAGGAGGAGTGAAATGTATATTTGTGTCAAATCCAAACACACCCAGTAGCTGTGGTGCAAACAGAGGGCTCTCTGGGTTGAGAGAGAAAATAAAAGGAAACTTATGAGATAATGCATGAGACAGATCGTCAATAGTGCATGGAAAGGCCACTTCACTTGATCAGCTGGGCTATTTGGAGCAGAGTTCTGATTAAAGAAGACATTCCTGGAAGGGCTGCTGTGGACAGGTCATCTGTACAGCACGTTGCTCAAAATGACTAAGTGTGAGTCTTGGGGTCCTAGGATGTCAGGGTCAGGGCAACATATTCTCCCTGTGACACTAGCTCACTGGATCTGTGTGCCAGATGCAACAGAGCCAATAAAGCCAAGAAATCAGAGAGCTTGCCACCAATTGGGTGCCATGGAAAGGCTGGGTTCCAGGAGTGAATGGCTGTCCCTCCCAAGTTCCAGTCTGATGAATGACACCATGAAGAACCTGCCAGTGTGCTAGGCCACAAACTGGGCTAGCCAGATTCTTCAGGCCCCTCCCATGGCTTATCACTCTCCTTACCCCAAATCATGGCTCATTACCAGGCAACCTAGGAATGCTTTATGAGGGACATGTAGATATTTAAGTCTAAGAAAGTGTAGTTTTCAACACCATCAAGTGGAAATGTCTAGAAAGACTAGATTCTTGGAACTGCTGTCAGGAAAATGCACCTGGTACAGATTTCATTTGGGCCATGACCCACTGGACTCTGAGAAATGGATGTCACATTGCCAGAACATCCCAGATAGGATGCCTTAGAGGCGGCATGTCCCTGCAGCCCTGAATGCTTTGACTTAGGTCCCCTCACCTTGGTCCTCATTGTCTGGGGATATCCCATCCCAGGAGTGTCCCTTGATCCTTCTCGTCAAACTCAGGAAGGACTCCATGAAGAATCTGGTGGAGAAATCCTAGCATTTTCTTGAGCAACCTGCCTCTGCCACAGGCTGGTTGTGGAGCTCAGCTTGTACCTTTCTGTAGTGCTGGGGTGGTAACAGCTCACACAGGACCCCTTCAGCCTTTTGGAGGTTCAGTGGCTGGTTTGACTCATCTCATGGCTCAGTCTTAAACGCTTCTCAACAGGTGTGGCTGTGTCTAGGTGGGATTGGGTGGAACAAGTCCTTTCTACAGCCCCAGCCTTGTTATGGGCCTATCTTTCTTGCCCTCTTCTTACCACAGTTCTGGTAATCCTAGCCTTCACCCAGCCCTCACTGTTGCCTTGCTGGGTAACAAAAAGGAATCTGGGTCTATTGTACTCTAAACGGACCAAGAGATCATTGCCTTGATTCTTCCAGGATTATCATTGCTTTAATCCTGAGACTCAAGCAGAGGGGGATGGAGTTGTGAGGTTTTCTAGATGCTGCCAGTTGAGGCTTGTGAGCACCCTCAGACAAAGCATTTCTGAGATGCCCTGAAGATGTTGGACTCAGAGGAAGTGGCAGGACAAGTCCTGGCTCCCTTCTCCCACATGCCTGTTTGGAGTCATCCATGTGGCCCTAGGATGCTTTGGAGAAGATATTCAGTAAGAATTTTCTGATGTGATTTTTTCTTGGGATGTCTTCCCAAAAATTCAGGTGTGTGTATTGTAGCAGAAACTAAACCTTAATAGGCAGATTGGTCCATCCAGTGTCCAACTTGCCCAACTATCCAGCAACAGCAACAGCAGCGGTTTCTGGAAGTTCACATACTTGCTAATGAACTCACAGACTGTTGGACCCATAAGGCTCCCCCAAAGACTACTCCATGTTGATCTGGGCCTCACCCCTACTGCAGTGCCCCAGGAACACACAGACCTCAGCGGTGTTGCTGGGAGGGAAGGCAAAAAGCAACCACTTCTGGGGCTAGGAAGGGAATTAGGACAATTTATTATTTCCCTGTTGCACTGAGTAAATAGACTTTAAGATAAATTATTGGCGCCTGCAGCTTGCTTGATGCAAAACCCATAAGTGAAAGCATACTCTAATGAACATATGCCGACCTGCCCTCCCCTTCGTACCTCACGTCTGCTATTAACTTTCTATGCACTCGGGACCTTTGGCTCTTGGCCTAAATAATACAAGAATAATTAGAATAATTACTGGGGAAGCCAGGTCAAACATACAAGGATCCTTTTAACGGCATGGCTATCTTTATTTTTCAAAAGAAATTCTTAAAACCAACCAAATGCTGCTCCTTCCACCCCAGAATAAAATCATTGCTCTGTGTAGCGAGCAGTCACTCGACGTGAAGTTACAGCAATGCATGATTTCCATGCCATTCAAGTGTGGCTAGTTTCTAGTTTGGTGTTTAAATGTTTGGTTCCCCCTCCCATGCCAGACTTCCAAAGGACAACCTGGAAGATGGAGATGAGATTAGTCCAGCTCACTGAGTGACTCACAAGGACTCAGGGACCTTGGCCACCTCCTCCGTCCTTCACTTCATTGTTCATAAAGGGATGAGGCAAAATAAACTCAAATCTTGATGAAGCAGGGTTGCCTTGGAGGAAGAAAGTCAATGCTCAGCCCTATGATCCTCCTCAAGCATCTGGTTTTGACTCCATCCACGGTGGAGGAGGATGGGTGACTGAATGCACATGGCTGGGGACAGCAAGGCCAGTTCCTACGCCCTCTAGAATCTCTTGGGTTCTGCCCCGGCTTTCCTTCCCTGGGTCCAAGTGCTGCACAGAGAGGCTCTCATGTCAACAGTGAGAGCTGAGTGTAGCTTTGCACCTTTGACTTAACTTAGTAAGTCTCCTGCCTTGGCCATGAGTGTCTCTTGACTGGTGGGGAACTCTGTTTCCATATTTGCAAGACAGGAGAGTGACAATCCCACCCCCTCACACAGGGTGAAAGATGAGATGTGGGTATTCATCAGAGGGCTTTACTGGAAACGAAGGGCATGTTTCTCTGATGCCATCACAGTGTGTCAACTGAGCTCAGGCTCCATCAGGGTGGTGGCTGTAAACTACCTTTCTTATATATCAGCTACTCAGCGAGAAAACAGGTGCCTCACCTAGGAGACACCCTGGTCTCTGTGCAATCTAATTTCTTAAAGACACACACCCAAGCCTCAGTCTCGTATGTTTCCGCTGGATCCACATTTAAGTGCCTGTTGACGGCAGAGGATAACAGGAGGGTAGGATTCTAAGTGACTTTTCCTTTTTTCAAACATAAAATGTTGAACAGATATGCCTCAAGATGTCACAACAGACCTGCCAGGCTTGCTCTCAACAGAAGGTGCTGACAGAGAAGCATCAGGAGCAGAGGAGATGTCCACCTGCTAGGCGCATTTGGAAAGCAGGAGATCAGGGTGAATACTTGATTTTGCACACCCTACCTGCCTCATGCTGGGGGTTCTACAGTCCCCAAGCCCTGACCTGACGTTCAAGGTCATGTGACCTTAGGGGCTCTGAAGGTTCCCATGGTGATGGTGGGGCCTAGGAGAAGAGCCTCAGATTGGAGTGAGTCTTGCCAAATACTCCCCTCCGATGTCTGAGAGTCCTGCATGTTCAGGAGTGAGTGATGGTTAATACCACCCACTCAGCACAGCCAGGCAGTCATCCAGCCTGTCAAGGCCATTTTTAAATATTCCTCCTCCTCATTCTTCCATAATTAATAATTTGCATCAATAATGCCAAGCTTCCCACCTGACTCAACCATAAACTTGACAGACTCCCACAGGCACGCTGTGAGTTTGTGTCTACACTTAAGGCATCGCATTGAGAATTCACCTAGGAACATCTACAGGGAAGCCCTGCCTGGTCCATACGGAGACAGCTGGTTAGAGGACCTTCATGGTGTCCTGGGTCTTGTGGAGTGGCTATCACAGGCCAGAACCCATGAAACTGCATCCCCGCTGCTGCAAGCAAGGAGCCTACATGTTTTCAAGGTTAAAAAACTGATAGGAGTTGAGCCTGAAATCTTCATGTTCGGAGTTTTCCACCAAATTCCTCTCCAAGACCTGCTTACTCATGCCGATGGCACTTGGATTCCTGCATCCCGGCATGCAAACCACCCTCTGCTTCCCTGCGTGAGAGACCCTCGATAAGTACTTATTACCAAGCTGTCATTCTTCTGTAATTATCCACAGCCGGGACGCCTTCCGTTGTTTCCATATCATTTGGAATGACACAGACTGGATATTACCCTTGTCTGTGTATCGCGTGCGCTCACCGTGCTCCTCAAGCTTTGCAGCTACCCTCACTCATTTGCATTTCGAAAGAGGCAGAGGCCTGACAGAGATTTTTTTGAGCTATTATGAAGCACTTATTAGTAGAAATTGAACCGATCCATCCCCCCATCGTTTCCTTTCTCATAATCATTATTTCTACAAATTCTCTGCACCTTCCAAAAATTCTAGGGCATGCTGTCGAAAGAGATCAGGCTGCTGAAAGCATTATTCATTGGGGTTAATATAGCTCCAGGTACTAATGGGTCTTTCCTTAAGGTTTTCTGGCAACTATAGAAGGACTGGCTAGAGAAAAATGGCTCTATATGTTTCTAGAATGTACACTGGGGTGTGTGCATGGGTATGTGTGTCTACATAATACATGCATAAAATATGGAAAATAATATGTACATAGATGGCACAACTCTGAGTGAGTCATGCATGCAGAATGCAACTTGATACATGTGTGCACAGACATACGCATGTCTAAATAGGTGCACACACGTGCATTGCAGGTATAGTATATATGTGCATAGATGAATTTGGGTTCTAAACAAGGAGTCGGTGCATTTGGGGAGACCTGCTATTCTTTGTGTGTTCAAATATTCCTTCTGAAGTAAATTAAATAAGCTCAGCTTGGGAGCAGAGACAACGCAGGGCTTGGAATGTTCCCAGCCACCCTCTATTACAATCCTTGCTTTTATAATTAGTCATTTTGGAGCTGTTTAAAAATACCTCAGTGTCAGTTGCAGAATCCGATTCTCCACTTGTTCTCAGAGCAGGGACA
>CABHPR010146531.1:8139-53796 GCA_902168415.1 Peromyscus melanophrys
ACACACACACACACACACACACACACACACACACACACACACACACACCATTGAAAAGACTTATCCAGGGACATCTGAACCCAGAAGAGAATTGTCTTTTTGTAAAAGAGTGCCTTTCTTATAAGGATTTCAGATCCTGGTCAGACATGATTGTGATGATGGACATTTAATGGACCATTAAACAACTTATAGGCAGTACTTGTTGTGTAATGGGAGTTCAGCTCATCTCATCTTGAGAATTCCAGTGCAATGTGTTCAAATTGAAAGTTTCTGGTCCTCCAAGAACCAGTTCTAGATTCTAGGGGTTTCAGACTCTCTGACACAGGAACATGAGGTCCAAGGTATGCAGAAGTACATCACGGTGTTCAGTGCCTGAAGAAGACTTCGTATTATGAATTCATAATTGGGAACACAAAGGAGCCAGTCTCCTTCAATGCTTGCAGGAAGCCTAGCAATACCTGCTGCTTTCCTTATTGAAGAATGAATAAGGACATTTTCACAGGCCTCAGTAGCCACTGCTCTCAAGACATGGTACTCTGTGAAAAGAGGGGGTTGAGGTTGGGGACTTCTTAGAAACCAGACTGAGGTCCTCACCTAGTGTTCCTGGGTTCCTGGCACTCTCAGAGAAAGAATTTAAAGAATGAGACAAAGTGAGGAATCAGAAGCAAGTTTTATTACAGAGCATAAGAATATTCAGGAAGTTTGGGATTCTCAGTAGTCATATCCTGGGCTTGGATAGCTTGTTAAGTGAGCAAATTGTAATGGAGGGAAGATTATTCATGAGCAGAGGAGAGGGCACAGGGAACACCAGGGATAGGTCAGAAGTCTCTAGGAATAAGTTTTACTCTTTAGTCCCTACATGGTGTTCTTCACAGTGATATAGTATCAGAGGCGTGATGGCAGAGGGCAGTTCTGCAAAGATGATGGTCTGGAGAGGTGCCATTATAATGAAAAAGGAACAATCAGCTACCATCTTGGGGAGCCATGTTGGGACACAGCTGTCTTTGAGAGGTTTTATGTTTTAGCATTTGAACAGTCACATGATGTCCAGCTGGAATACAATCCAACGATTGTATTACACCAGTAACCTCTATGGTTATTCCTTCCTTTCTTCTTCCTATGACTATGTTACCAGTCCAGTGTCATGCTCACGTTCTGCTATACCTTAGATGTCTCCCATGGGCTCATGTGTTTAAATACTAGGTCCCTAGCTGGGGACATGGTTATGGAACCTTTAGGAGGTAGAGCCTAGCTGAAGGGAGTTGGTCTCTGACCAATAGGATATGGAGCCTAGTTGAAGGGAGTTGGTCCCTGACTGTTAGGATATGGAGCCTAGTTAGAGGGAGTGGGTCTCTGACTGTTAGAATATGGAGCCTAGTTGGAGGGAGTTGGTCTCTGACTGTTAGGATATGGAGCCTAGCTGGAGGGAGTAGGTCCCTGACTGTTAGGAGATGGAGCCTAGTTGGAGGGAGTAGGTCTCTGACTGTTAGGAGATGGAGCCTAGTTGGAGGGAGTGGGTCTCTGACTGTTAGGAGATGGAGCCTAGTTGGAGGGAGTGGGTCTCTGGGGCTGGACCTTGAGCTTTATAACCCAATGCTCCTGCCCTGTCTCTACATTCTGTTCCAGCTCTGCTTCCTGCCTAGTGTCTACTTCCTGTTTCAGCCCCAATTCCTGCCCAAGCCTCGCTTCTTGTTTTATTCCCGCTTCCTGATTTGTTTCTGCTTCCTATTTCAGCCCTGATTCCTGTACCAACAGGTGAAAACGCTAGTTTACACTTCTCTTCCAGTGAGACTGCCTGTCACCATGCCTGCCCCCACCACGATGGGGTGCAGACTCAATCCATGAACTAAAATAAATTCTGTCTCCTTTTTATTGTTTCTCGTCGACTATTCGGTCAGAGCAAAGAGAAAAACACCCTCCAGGCCTTTGCAGCTCTTCAGAGCACTGATGTTCACACCTCTGCTTTCCTGGACACTGTAATCAGTCAGGTTATCCTACGGGGACATCACTAGTCATTGCTCATGGAAGCCATTCCTTTATAATTGAGGACTGCTGGCGACAAGGAATCACAGCTCTGGAGTCAGAGCTGAGTGTGAACATGAGACATGCCCAAGCTACTGTGGAGGAGTTTGTATTCATCATCCTAAATTAGTTACTATAGGAACAAAAAGCCCCTTTCCTGTGACCACTAAAAGTTTATTGTCATTTGTTAAGATGATATAGATTTCTAAATTCTAACCTTCCACGTCACTCATTACCCAGGCTTCATGTTTCTTCTAATGAGCACATTGATAAAATTCTTTTTAAAAAAAAGAAATTAAATGAACTACATTATATACTTGTATGATAATGTTCTTATGAGACCCAATGCTATGTCAAAAAAATATATAGCAATAAAATAATGAATAAATAATGTTTGGGGATATATAATATATATATATGTGTGTGTGTGTGTGTGTGTGTGTGTGTGTGTGTGTGTGTGTGTGTGTGTTAAAACAAAACAGGACCTGTGATGGCTAATATTGCCAATATGATAAGACCTAGAGTCAGTGAGGAGGCAAATCTCTGGGCATCTTGTGAAAGAGTTTCTAGAGTGTGTTCACTGTGGTGGGAAGACCCACCTCGCAGGTGGGCAGCACCATTGCCTTGCAGGGGTCCAAGGCTAAGTCAAAAGAAGAGGCATGCTGAGTTTCAGCATTCCCATCTTTCTGTTTCCAGAGGTATACCGTGGCACTCTAACCTCTCAGAGCATGAACCAAATATATACTCCCTTTTTAGCAAGTTGCTTGTCTGATATCGTCTCACAGAAGTGAGAAAAGCTAACAATACACTACATAAATCAGTATAACTTGTCAAAGTTAATAGGGAAAATACTTACAATTTTAAAGATTGGGCCAGCAAGATGGCTTAGTAGGTAAAGGTGCTTGCCGCCAAACCTTGTGACTTTAGATCAATCCCAAGGACCAATGTGGTGGAAGGAGAGAACTGACTCCTGCACGTTATCCTCTGACCTTCACATGTACACCATGGCATGTTCATGGCACCCACACATATGTACACAGAAAACCAAAACTAAAAATGTGACTTAAAATATAAGATACAAAAATTACTTAAGAACTGAATGAAAGTATTTGGGTGCAGTAAAGAAACCAAAACAAATGCTCTGTGGGGAAAAGGTAAAGTCTAATCCAAACTGCCAAGGCTGTGCCTTGGAAAAGCAAGAGGAAGCAACAGGAGAAAGATTCCCAGGGTTCAGTGGGAACAGTAGAAAGGGGCTTGTGAACTGGGACTGAGGCAGCCTAGAGGCTAACATTGACCTTGACAAGTTAACAGGCACCACAGTCATAAGTTAATGGAAAAGCCACATGTTCCTCTTGCCAGAGACAGGAAGAATGACCCCCTTTTTAGCAAGCAAGAACTTTCTTCAAGCCCCTGAGGAAATGGGGGCTTTTGTCTAAATGCCCAACCTTGGGAACAGGGAATTTCTTGGGGGACCAGACAAGGAGTAAAGTTACTAGGAACTAGAGCCATGTCACATCGCCTTCTGACCTGACCACATCCACATTACAGGCTGGATCGTCTCACTTCTCATTTTATCCATATCTAGGATCGTGGGGACTCAAAGTAGAGCTCACCAAGCCCACAAGGACATCAATGTCGGAAGTGAGGATGGCAGAGAAAGGTCACCGTGAGGTACGCCAGGAGCAGCAAAGAATTCAAAAGGAAAGTATGGTCACGATTTGGGTAGGCAACTGAGCCTTCAGACTTCAGCAAGTCCGGCTGTGCTCACTTCTTAACCGAAAGGAAACGTTTTGTTGCTTGTCTGTTGTGAGATGAGATTTCATTGTGTAGCCTAGGCTGGACTCAACCTTGAGATCCGCATTTCCTCAGCTTCCCAAGTGCTGAGGGGTTTTTCTCCTTCTGCCATTTAGGTCCTGGGGCATCAAACTCAGGCCATCAGATGTGGCAGCAAGCCCCTTTACTGGCTTAGCCATCTCACCAACCTGGTACATTTTTAACACTATTATTCCACCTTTTTACTGGTTGTAAAATGTTGGCTGGATTTCAACACAATTTTTCAAAAGAAACACTGCAGTATCTAATGGAATACATACTTCAAGTTTAAGAATGGCCCTAGCTTCTGTGATAGTAAAGGACTGGCAAAACTAGTAGCTGAGATTTGAAAAGCTGGGTTGACCCTGAGCTATGGCCTAAGCATTTACTGTCTTTCATGGGAATATTAGGGAATCACTGTGATTGAACAAGTATTTTTAGGCATTGCTCTTTTATCCATGCTTGTATCAGTTATTTCTCTGTTGCTATGAGAAAATTCTCTCACAAATAGCTACTTGGGAAAGAAAGCAATCAATATGGCTGGCATCTTCAACGGGATAGAGTCCATCACAGTGAAGAGGGTCTGGCAGCAGGAATGTGAGGCTAGCTTAGAAGCTGGGAAGCTGACTGGTCACATTTCATTCACACACAGGAAGCAAAGAGAAAGAGCAGGAAGTGGTTTCGGGTTAAGAACTCTCAGAAGTCCCCCCTGGTAGCATACTTCTTCTAGCAAGGCTCCAGCTCTTCAAGGTTCCTTAACTCCTCAGATGGAGCCACCAGCTCAGGAAAAAGTGTTCAGACATGAGCCTGTGGTAAACATTTCTCATCCAAACCACCACACAACAGGGTTGGTTTACAAGAAAGTCTCTCCTCTCTGTGTTTGAAGTTGTAAACAGATGGAACTTGGTGAGAATTCACAGGTGATTGTCTCATGCTAACCACTTTATTGAGGCTCCTATATTCATTATCATTTAATTTCAGCACCTGCGATGTGAGGAATAATTACTGACACCATCGTGTAGAACTTGAACTAGCCAAAGTCTCTGGACCTCTGAGCATCCCTTACCATTTTGCCACATCACCTTTCTGCATGTTTTCCCTTGTCTTGAAGTCAATCAAATTCCTCTTGCAGCATAAGGCTTGGACAGAACCCGCAGAGCTCAATTGAGCCAATCTTGCCATCCCCAGGCTCAGCACACCAGGTCCTTTTACCAGTGGGTTCTGACAGCAATAATTAACATCCTTTCTGAGGCAGAGTTGAGAGAGGGCAGTGTATAACAACCGGAGCCGTGAGTGTGCTGCTGGCTTCCTCTGGATAAAGTAATTGCCACATTTAAGTTTGCAGGAGGAGGGCATCTCTAGGGAAATGGGAATTAAAAGGGAAGGGTGGTGGGAGGGGGCTGGCTGCTGAAGGAAAGGAAGGGTTTAATTATAGTGCGTACTGCTCATTAGGAGCTGGGACAATACGCTAATCTCTTCTTGTTTCTAACTATGTTTGTGAAGTTTGTGCCAAGTTATCAGTGAAATTCTAACCATTTCTAGATTTGGTAGAGAATAAAGAGTAAGAGCGGAATGGGAGGAGCAAGGGATGACATCCAGGAGAGGGACTCAGTATCTAGTTTGTGGTAAAAGACAGTCTTTCTTTAAAAAAGGTTTTTAAAGATGTTATTTTTTTTAGTTCATGTGTGCAGGTGTTTTGCCTCCATGTATGTCTGTGTACCATGTATATGCATTGCCCATGGCTGCCAGAAGAGCGTGCCAGATCACCTGAAACTATAGCTGTGGATGTCTGTGAGTCATCATGTGGGTGCTGGGAATTAAACCCCAGTCCTCTACCAGAACAGCAAATGCTATTGACTGATGAGTCAACTCTCCATTCCCCAAAGTCAGTCTTATAGTTTTAAATGAGGAAAGGAAAGAAAAATAAGAGTGGTCTTGGATCCTGAATATGAGTCATTTGGGCACAAGATTATGTCTGTTATGAGCAGGAGATGTGAAAGTGGGATTGTACCAGTATCAGTTGTTTGCTAGAGTGGATCTTTATATAGTAACTTTTTCATTTTAAACCTAGTAGAATCTAATGTAGATGACATAACCAAGTCTGGTTTAGAAGGGCTGGAGAGATGGCTCCGTGGGAAAAGCTCCTATCACACAAGTGTAGGAACCTGAGTTTGCAGACCCAGAGCCCACATAAAGCCAGGCATGGTGGTGAATATCTATGATCTCAGCCTTGCAAAGAGAATGGAGACAGTCCAGTCTCTGAAGTTTACTGGCCAGCCAGCTTAACACAAACCTAAGCTTGGGGGTTGGTGAAAGAATTTGTTCCAAAAAGTAGAGGTGGACAGAGAATGAGAGAGTCACCTGATGTTGACCTCTGACCTCACACGTACCAAGGTACTTTACCAAGTATCCCTGTACTACACAGAGAGAGAGACAGACAGACAGAGACAGAGAAAGAGATACAGAGAGACAGAAAGAGACAGAATAATCTGAACTGAGGAGACAAAAGTCTCTAGAGAAACATGAAATATATGAACAAAAGTGGGAAGAATGGTTGTGAACACAGCAGAAGCCGGACAATGACGTGAATCTCTTAATTGAGGATCAATATCTCCGAATAACTTGAGAGTGAATAAACGGATTTTGAAGGTTTTCTCTTGCTTGTAATTTCATGTCTCTAAAGACACAAAAGCAAGTCTGCAGCAAACGTGACTTCCCTGAAGTATTCGAGGCACTCAGCCAGCTTTGGGTACATGATGGCAATTTGCAGAATGCTCTAATTAAATTAATAGTTGATGAATGTATTAGATATGTTAATTGGATTCTGCTTGCATGAAATCCTGGCTGTTAATTGGTTAGAACTTTGGAAGAGAGCAATCGAGATTTTTAATTCTATCAGAGACAAACAAGTAAATATGAGTTCTTAGTGTGGAAATATAGATAGCAAATGATAACCTCAAAATATTTCTGCTGGAGTTTCGAAAATCTTATCTTCCACTTTTTACCTTTTCTAAAATTTAATTGCATGATTTCCATCCCTCCCTTCCGTCCCTCCCACCCTTCTCATGTTCTCCCATCCTGTTCTCCCTGAAATGCATGGCTTCTTTTCTGTTATTGTTAAATATATAAATACAGTGCTCTGAGTCCATTTAGTGTTTCTTGTATGTACATGGTTTCAGGGCTGACCACTCGGTATTGAATAAGCACCCAGGTGCTCATCCCTGGGGACAACTGTTCCCCCCACACACTCAGAAGTCCTTAGTTTTCTGTAGCTCTTGGCAGCTGCACCTCAGAGTTTCTTGTGGTTCATTTCAGATTACAATGTCGGGATAATTTAGAGTACCAGAATATTCCTAATCATAAGCCTCAAAGCATGTTATTCTATTACTTGTTATATTTTAATCTAACAGTCCATATTTCAGGCTCTTGGAGGGTAGAACACTGATGCCCACACACTCCAGCACCCATTGAACATGTTCTGAGATGTCATGGTTAGAGTTCCCCCATCAGTTCTAGGATCACACACAATCTCACAGCAGGCTTCCTGGTCCTCTGGTTCGTAGAATCTTTCTTCTCTCTTTACTGGGATGTTCTCTGAGCCTCAGGTGCTGAAGTTGTGTTGTAGATGGGGACTGGGCACCCCATATCAGTTCTTCTCTATATGTTCACCAGTTGTGATGTTCTGTAATGCTCTCCCTCTGCTCCACAAACACGTTCCTTTGATGAGGGGCGGGACCTGCACTTCTCTATGGGTATACGGATAAATATTTAGAATGCAGTTGGGAATTATGCTGGTTTGGTAAAGTGGTTGTGGGGAATTCTCCCGTAAAATATGTAATTTTAGACAAATAAAAATAGTATGATTCCTTATGGATTTTTCAGAAATCCTTGGAGTTATTTTTCCCTGCTCCCTCTTTCTCCTGTATTTACCTCCTTCCCTTATCCCTGGATAAATCTTGCCTAATTTTCTTCCCTGAGCAGAGGACATAGAATCTGCCCAGAAGATGTTTTCTTCCCCTTTAAAGCTTTTTTTCCAGAATATGTGACAACTCTGAGCATGTGCTTAATAATGTCTCAAGCTTGAACCCTTGGAGAACACCCAAGTCTCTCTAGGAATTCCAACTCCCAAATCAGTGCATTAAGAGAAAACACTTAGCCCCCATGTGCATCTCAGATTTTATTTCGGTTGATTTCAGAATCTAATGTTGGGATAATTTAGGGTTCCAGAGTATTCTTCTAAAACACACTATTTAATTATTTGTTGTATGTTAGTTTAAGATTCTAGACCTCAGGATCTTGGAGGGAAGCATCCTGATGCACAACACACCAAAGCTCTGTAGTCAGGAAGTTGTTAGCATGTGAGTATAATGGCCAGAATAGCCATCCATAGAGAGTTAGGATTAAATGGAAGCCACAAAACAAACCAACAAAAAACATGTAGTATGACCCAGTCCAGTAGCCCTGACTGTAATATTTCATGTAACAAAATGGACTAGTTTTCCCAAAGAGCTTTGGGAAATGCATGTTTTTCCCAGATTAATTTGTGTAGATTTCTGATTGAATGATTGGATTACTAGAATGTTTTCTTGTGTATGCCATCATATTACCAGGTGTCTTCAACACAATCAGCACTTGGATGTAGCCCACATCGTGACCATTCAGACTGGGTGCTGGCTGTAGAGGCAGAATCGCATCCGTCACATCTGTTCCCACTAGATGACCGACTGTGCAGCAGGGTGCAGGCTCCTCTGTGTAGCCTGTCTTCCTGCCCCACAGTTTAGCAAGTGTCTTTATTGCCCCAATCTCACTCTTAACCCCCAGTCCCGTTCACTATCAAAGGTATGTATTTTACTAAAGTTTTGGTGACAAAGATGAAGGCGGGGCTTTAATAATGAATCTTGTTTGAGTTCACTCATCGGCAGTTTCCTGGGCATCCACAGTAAACCAGGCTGTCTTCACATCAGCAGCTCCTCTGATCCTCTCTGCCTCAAGGTCTTGCCTGCTCCCTCTCATCTTCTCCTATGAGTGGCCACCTGCTCCATGCTGCTTCCAGGAACCTCCCCTTAGCTGCCTTGTGTCCTCGCTTCCTTCTGCAAAGTAATTCACCTCTGCCACAGCTCTGCAATACTCGTCATTTAACGCACACCTCAAATGTGAGGGCATGTGCACAAAAACGATCTGTGCTAACCCTGCAGAACTCCAATCTTGTTTGGAGTTCCTCTTCTTAGGCATTAGAAAAGGAAAATTAATTATTTGTCTGCCAGAAGGCAACAAATTTTAAGAGTTCTGTTAGCATCTATATAGGGCATGAATATAAAATATCTTTTTATGGTACATACTAAATAAAAAGTTACAGAAGTAATGTAATTGAGCTGCTGATTTTTCCTCTACTAAGATGTACACAATATTCAGTGTCAATATTATTTTTTTATTATTATTTTTAATTTTATAATTTAATTTAATTTTACATATCAGCCACACATTACCCTGTCCTCCCTCCTCACACACACTACCACCAAAAAATAACAGGAATGAACAATCACTGGTCATTAATATCCCTTAATATCAGAGGTCAATATTCTTCTTAATGAAGGGCGTTCATTCAGGCATTTGCCATCAGTTTTATTGCATGCCTTTAATGTGCAAAGAACTGGGGCCATGAAAGACACTAGGAGGCACTTGCTCTCCAGGGGGACATGGGCAGCGAGGCTTGAGCTATGGGAGAGAAATGTGTGCCACAGGCATCTGGGAGTGCTCTCTAAGGAAAAGAAGTCAGCCAGGATGACTTCACAAAGGAAAGACTCTTTCCAAAGAGTGAGTTTGCCAGCATGAAAAGGAATGGCCCCAGTGAATGAAGAGGAAGCAAGTTCCAGGATCACTGGTCCCGATTACAGTGGCTGGTACTTTCTTGCAGTTAAAATGGGTGGTATATAAAGAAGGACATTGGCTGTGAACATTTCTATTTTCACCCCCGATTAGTGAGTAATTTGTGGAACAATACCCCAAGGCTAAGTCAATATCCAGTTCTCCTTATAAAACTTTCTTACTCCTTCAAATTAGCCATCCTTGCTCAGTTTTTCCTAATTCAATTATTAGTATAATAGTTTTAAAACTTTCTAATTTTATTGTCAACCTCTCATAAACAAATATCCCACCTTCTATATTTATTTATTGACTTATGCCTTCATTTTGAATCAGTATGTAATCAGAGGTTCCTATCTTGGATATGTATTATGGTCGGACATTATTTTGAGGCTTCTGGTAGGAGTCTTGCCAAATTGTCTCCAGAGGCTTTTTGACATAATTTCTTTATCTTTTCATACTTTTTTGTTTACTAGCACAAGATGCATCCTGATAATTGCTTCTTTTCATGGCCCCAGACATGAATTGCAGTCATTTGATTCTTTATTAGGGAAGATCCTCTTTCAAGTGAGGTCTTGGTTTGGGGGGCATCCTGAACGCTGTGTGGCAATATGTTCAAATACTGTTTTGCAAAGGATGATGCTTGCTTTGGTGTAAGGATGGTCAGAGGTAACACACTCTGTAGACTGAGGCAGATAAACTAGCGACACAAAATTTGAATAGGGTAGACAGCCAACGTTCTAGAACTGTTAAGCCAAAATCTCTGAGGGTGAGACAGAGGAGCAGGATTAGACAAGCCAACAAAAAACATGTATATTTCCAAGATGCATTCAATGCTCCAGAATAAGATGACAAAGAGGTTTAAAATAGCACCTTGGGGCTGAAGAGATGGCTTAGCAGTTAGATCTCACACTGCTCTTGTAGAGGACCCCAGTTTGATTCCCAGCACCCACACCAGGTGTCTCACAACCACCTGTAGCTCCAGTTCCAGAGGATTCTATGTCCTCTTCTGGCCTCCAAGGGTACTGCACTCACATGTACGAACCCACACACAATCACATACATACATAACTAAAAATAAAATATCGGCTGTGGTTTAGTATGCAAAACTTTAGCCTTAATGGCCAGACTTTGAGTTCACAGGACTCTACCACTTGACTATCAACATGGTGTGGCCTCTTGAATACCAGGTTCATTCATAAAAGAAGACAACTTTCATTCAATCTGTGTAGTTCACAGGATTCTCACAAGGATTAAAGTGAAGACTGAGTGAGGGAAGTCTTCATGTGCAAATGTTCTGAGTAACAACTGTTATTATTTTACTGATGGGCTAAACTAGGAGAAGCTCTTTCATGATTGTTATCAGGCTCTTAATTTTGGTGCTACATTCACTCATTCTTTCTACAAACACTAATTAACTACAGGTGTCAGACACTAAGAAGAAAGTACTGAGACAAAACAGGATTCCAGAGTTCAAGTTTTGTATAATCTTCTGGCATTAGATAGACATTAATTCAATGGAAATGAATGTAAATCTATAATGTGTTGAAAGAAATGGAGAGACTACATGATGAGAGGATATTAAAATGAACAGTATCAATTCTTCTCTGTGCTCACACAGTTGAGGTAATCATGCATCCTGGTTTACTTGGCATCGCCCTCATTTGTGCCATGAAATGTATCTTTCAAGTAGATTTTTCTTCTTACCTAAGCTGTTGGAAATTTTAATAAACTTTAGCAATGATAAGCCATGTGTATGCAATACGGATCATATATGGAGTTTTAACACATTTATCAGCCTATACTTCATGAATCAAGACAATGAACATGTCTAACATGACTTCCTTAACCTCCCTTTCCGTGCTCAAGGCAGCCATTGATTTGCTTTCTGTCATAGGATATCTGTTTGATTTTTCAATTCTAAAGTATATGCTCTTGGGGGAAAGCACTTCTGGATTCTTTTATTTGACATAAATATTTGAGATTTGTTAAAAGTACGAAAAATTCATTTCCAGGGTGTTTTAAGGTGGTTCAACAGTTAAGAGTGCTTGCTTCGCTTGCAGAGGACCTGGGTTTGGTTTTCAATACTCTATATCACAAACACACATAACTCCAGCTCCAGGGGATTCAATGCCCTCTTCTGGTCTCCACAGGCATTTAGACACATGTGCATGTATACTCACACAGATAGATATACACCCACAAATAAAAATTGAAAAAAGTCTTTAAAACAAAAATTCGTTCCATTTTTGTGCTAAGTTATCAGCATGAAACTCTCCCTCTGAACCCAACCTTTAAAGACTGCCAGGATGACAGCAACGCATCTGGTGCAACTGTTTATGGATCTACTATAACATATTTATGTCTTCTTTGTCCTTGAATGTGTGACTCACTTGTAATCTGGGTCTTGTAACAAGCAAAACCTATTAAGAAGCTGGTCAGCTGCACACACATTTCCCAGCTCTCAGTAGGTAGCAGCAAATGTATCTCCATGAATTTGAGCCAAGTCTGGTCTAGATAGTAAGTTGACCAGGAATATACAGTGAGACCCTCTCTCTCTCTCTCAAAAAAAAGTTATTATGGGTATTTGTATGCAGATTTGAAGGGAAACAGGTTTTCATTTTGTATGGGTAAGTACATAGGAGTGGAATATTTCTTACCTATGTTAATGAGTGTGTAGGACAAGACCAAACTGCTTTCCACTATGATCAGTCAAGAGTGTGTGAGGCTTTCTACTCTTACATTGTCTTATATTTAAAATTTTAATTTGTCTGCCTCTTCCTCCCCTCTTCTCTCTCTCTCTCTCTCTCTCTCTCTCTCTCTCTCTCTCTCTCTCTGCTTCTATGTGTGTACGTGTGTGTACGTGTGTGTGTGTGTATGTGTGTGTGTGTGTGTGTGTGTGTGTGTGTGTGTGTGTGTGTGAACCTGTTTGTGGACATTTGTGCAAGAGTGCAATTGCCTGAGGAGGCCAGAAGAGGCCGTTGAATCCCCTGGAGCTGAGCTTAGAGATAGTTGTGAGCCACCCAAGTTGGGTTTTAGAAACATAACTCTGGTTCTCTGTAAAAACAGTAAATACTCTTATACTCTTAGCTGTGTACCTAGTCTTTTAAGGTTGAGCCATCTCTCCAATCAGTTCTATTGTTTTTTTGGCAAGTATTTTTTTACCAATCTGGAGACCACATTAGCATTTTCTCAACAGTGTCTTTTCAAATTTGAAATCCAGGTTTTGATGTAGTTTAGTTTATTGATCTATTTCTTCCTTTCATTCACGCTACTATTACTTCCAAACTCAAGATTCCAAAGATATGGTCCCTTTCATTTCCCATGAAGTCTTATTATCAATGGTTTGGGCTTGTGATCAGGTCTGTTGTCCTTTTAATATGTAGTGTGAAATATGTCTGGAGTGTATTCTCTTTGCTCAGGGGTTATTTTGCATAGAGCCATCAAATTTTTATCGTGCTGTTTGTTGAAAATCTTGTCCTTTCCCGAGTGAACTGCCTTAGTCTCTTTGTTGAAAAATCAATAGAAAATTTATGTGTTTGCCTGTTTCCACACTCAACAGTCAGTATATTATGAAGATAGCCTAAGACGATCCAACCTGTGCAGCTATAGAGCAGAACATTCTGAATCATTTCCTTGGGGTTCTGTAACTGTTTCCCAGCTTTGAATGGACATGAAAGGAGAATGGCCAGGACTCCAGAGTTTGTGCTTCTGGAGGTCTGGCCATGGTGATGACTGCCCTTTCTTAGAGAGTTTCTAAACAGACACACATGAATGTTCTAAGAGTTTTGCTCATGGTTTTTCACTGAGATTCTCTTTAACTACAAGGAAGGAAATAATAGCTCATGGTACATGGACTCCATCAGCAGAAGGAAGACTCGGTAAGCTCAGTAAGCAACTAGCAATGTCTGATTCATACACGTCCCCTCAAGTCTCCAACAGAAAATCACATAGTCCAGTCCTTGGAATCATGGTAACACTTCCCATACTTCCTCTGTCCAGAGTAACATGTGGCAATGTGATAGTTTCTGTAATGAATTCACTCTAAAGATTCCTCATTGAAGATAAATTTCCTTTTCTGGTCACAGCAGGACTAGAATTTAGTATTCTATTCTTACTTAATATTCTTACTTTATTATATTTATGAGGTGAAATCTATTTGGCATAGATTTTTAACTTAACACTTACTCATTTTGTGTGTGTATCTATATCACAGAGGGGGGTAACACATGTGCTGGAGCATGTGTGGAGGTCAGAGGTCAACTTGCAGGAGCCTGTTCTCTCTTTTCACCATGGAGGTCCCAGGGATTGAACTCAAGTCATCAGTCTTGGCAGCAAGCGATCTCTAAGCCATCTCTCTGGTCTATATAAGAAAGCAAACTGAGCAAGTCATGGAGAACAAGCTAGTAAAGAATGTTCCTCCATGGTCTAAGCTTCCGGTTCCTGGTGTGACTTCCCTCAGTTACACATCATTACCTAGAAGTCTAAGATGAAATTAACCCTTCTCTTTCCAAGACCCTTTTGGCCTTATTATCACAACCATAAAGTAAAACTAGGAGAGCAGGCAGCCATCTGGGAGGCCTGCCTGAGATCTAACCTCTCATCTAGAGCAAACCCAGAGAAGCATTTAACAACCCAGTAAGCCTGTCTCTGGATGCTCTTCTGTTTTGAACTGGGTCTAAACAGACCCTGCTGCATTCTTCTCTCTCCCTTTCTTGGTATCAGTTAACATGGGTCAATTCTGCCAGAGACCAAGTAAAAGAAAATAAATTGGAATTGTCACTTAAGATGTTCCCTTTGAGGGCATTTGTGGGCATCAGCTTGGCTGCTGCCATCACTAGGACACGCTTCTGTCTAAGGGAAAGTGCTCCAGGCAGGTCTGCCACCTGCTTGGAGGGTATTCCTGGTGGGTTATAAATAACTGGGTGTTCTAGTTTCATTCCTGTTGCATGATAAAACGCTCTGACCAAAAGCAGTGTAGGAGAGGAAAAGGTTTAGTTGATTCACACTTCCTAGTCACAAACCAGCATTGTGGGATATCAGGGCAGAAAGGTAAGCAAAAACCATAGAGGAGTTGCTGGCTCACAGGTTCATGCTCAACTAGCTTTCTTATACAACCTAGGTGGAACCTGCCTAGGGATGGAGCTGCCCACAGTGGGCTGGACCTTCCTGTATTAGTTAATAATCAGAACAAGCCCCTACAGACATGCCCACAGGCCAATCTGACCTAGGCAATTATTTGTTTTCTTTTTCTTTTATTGAAAATATATTTCTCATGCAATATATCCTGATTGATTACAGTTTCCCTTCCCTCTGCTCCTCCCAGTTCCTCCCCATGTCCCCTCCTATCCAGATGCACTTCCATTCTGTCTCATTAGAAAAGAACAAGTTTCTAAGAAACAACAACAAAGCATAACACACTAGAATATCATAAGATAAAACAAAGACCATCGTATCAACTTTGAACAAGGCAAGGCAATTCTTAAACTTGGGCTTTCTCCTCAGATGACACTAGGCTATGACAAGGCCACAATGAAAGCTAACCAGACACCAAGCATGTGAGGTTCACTTCTTTTTATGGTTGAAATTGAATGCAATATCATTGAAAACAGAGAGACATTTGGTATATGCCTGTGTCCGACTTTTACTTGCTAGTAACCTTCTAACGATCATTAAAGCTTAGTCCTCCTCTTCCTCTGTTTATCACTCTGACAGTTGACTGAACCCTTAAGGCTTTGGATTCTATGCATTCCCAGACATCATTGACAACTCTTTCACATCCCTACACAGGCCACATTATCAGAATTCCTTAAATTTTCATGTGAGATCATTGGTGAGCAAGCTATAGTTTTCAGTAGCTGCTCCTTTGGCTTTAAAAGTTCTTCTGTGTATTGCATTATGCTTTATGGGAGACAAGCTCACATGATATTGACTAATTGGGTTTGTTCTAGTTATTTCTTATTACAACATTCCATTCTCCATGCTTATTTCTTAAAGTCCATTTTTGAATAACAATGGTGACAGGGTTGATTGGTGAGAAGACTCTGAAGAAACTGGAAAGAAGTGACATTCATTTGATGTACGTGGATCTTTTACTTTAGTACACCCTGGAAGTGGTTAATATATAAAATGTTTATGGTCACAGGAGATAGGCCTTCCCACAGCAGCTGAGTACTATGCATCCCCCCAAAATGTTTCAGTAATATGTTACAACAGCTCATAGGAAGGATGGTGTCTGTGAGGGAGACTTAAAGAAAGCTTTGAAAAAGGTAAAGAATTAGGAGAAAGATTAAAGGATGGGTTGTAATTGAAGAACCATAAAGAAAGTATGGGGTAAGGGCATAGGAGGTCAATGCTTCATATCTACTCTTCACATGTACATGAAATTTCCAAATGCTTCAAACCTGTGTGGTCTCTTATGGTCTGTAGACAAAGCCATTTACAGTGGCTCTCCTAGAAAGAATAAATTAGAACACAGCACTGTATTTATTGTTATTTAGCATGGTAAAACATATGGTGGAGGAACTTCCTTGGAGTCTGTACACTTCTTGAACACAGGCATCATCTACTTCCCACCCACCTCCACACCTTCTGCCTGTAGAGCATATGTGGCACCTTCCACATGGCACCTCATCCACAGTATTCAAAAGTGTCTGATAAATTATATATATATATACATATATATATACATATATAATCCATATATGAATATTTGAGCAACTTGTCTCTAATAGAACTCTCATTGGCTCATAAAAATCTTATGTTCTATAGATGTTAAGTGAGGAACTTCGGAAGGATGGAGATAAAGTTTTTGGCTAAATCTCAGCCATAACCCACACTAGGAATTCACCTATCAATTCCACTTCTTGTTGGGTTTTTCCCTCTCCTTTTCTTGGAACACATTGCATTGTTTGGCAGTTTCCTCCAAACCGAAACATTACCTACAGGGTGGTGGGGAGGATCAAGAGACTCGGGAGGTAAACAAAATGCACATGCCTGGGAAAGTGGAAACTTAGAAGATTCTAGAAGCCTCCTCCTCAGTTTTGTAGAAGGAGCATGTAGCTCATGGAGAGAGGACACTGACTGGCTGAGCTGAGAGGAGACCTTTAGAGCTGTTGAGCTGCCTGCAAGTTGTACAGAGAGCCAAAAGATTGCAGCTTTCATGAGCTGTCTGCTTGGCTGGGGTGAGCTTTTCCACGAAGCAACTGCTTGACCCACAACCCTATTAGTAACCCCAATAGAAACTCAATAATGCTCCATGTGAAATTCTCCATGTGAAATTGTCCATGTGAAACGTTGTGAAATCATTACTTGGGTTTGTCATAAATCACCTATCCAGGTGAACAGGGGCGTGTGTGTGTGTGTGTGTGTGTGTGTGTGTGTGTGTGTGTGTGTGTATGCATGTGTGTTGCATCTCCCCAGAAAAAGCATGTCACACAGCATGAGGTTTGGGTTAATTTCCCTCCTCCCAATGCGATTAGTTTCCTCGTAGCCTAAGGACTTGTTTGATAGTTCATCTTCTGCTGTGTGTGAAACTGGCAAAAAACCTGAATGAATGAGGACATCTGGAGGCTAATATATATTGTCATCTCTGCGATCTTGGGCTTGCCTCTTTTCGGGAACTCAGCCTCCCTTTTTAGAATTTACCAGCTTTATTATTCTCTAAGGTGATTTTTCAAGGCTCTTGGCTCACACACTTCCTGCCTGAAGACAGTTCTTTTGTGAGGTTTTTCTTGTTCTGCCCTAGATGTTTGCAAGCCTCTCAGCAGCTGTTCCCATTTGATGAAAAATGAAGGAATTCAGCTTTGTAACTGTCTTCAGCATGCTCTAGGATACGTGAGCCTGTGCCCTTCATGGGTAAATGGAATGTATCCATCACTCCCGCCATTCAAGTGTTCACGTTGTAAAATCTGCATCAACTTGAATACAGATCCTGAAAGATGATAAACTTTCAATTCTAACAAATACTCAGAAATAACAAAACTAGTCATTTTGATATATCCAGATTAAGCTTTGTTTTATGGGAGGCTGGAAAGATGGTCCAGTCAGTAAAATGTTTGCCACAGAAGCATGAGGAATTGAGTAAGATCCTCCAGAATCCATTTTTTTTAAATGTGCTTGGAGTGCCAGTGATAAGGGAGTGGAGTCAAGAGGACCTCTGGAGCTCCCTGAAAGACCTGACCCCAGCAAGTCAATATGTTCTAAGCCAATGAGAGACCCTGTCTCCAAAATAAGGAGGCAGAGTTTCTAACGATGATACTCTACCTCAAACCTCTGCACTCACACATGCATGTGCACTTCCCTACACATGCATACAGACGTGAAAACACACTATTTCTTTGTGAACAAAAACGTTTATGGTTTAGATCTTCCATCTCAGTGTACAAGAAACCCTGAGCCAGGAATGGGCAGGGCAAGGAAGAGGAAGAGTGGTGTGGTTTTATCACCTTAGGTGATGATGAGACCCAGTCCTGAGAGGGAACAGGAGTGCTGTGTCTGCAGTGGATAACCTCCTAGGATGCAGGCATAACTTTCTGAGAGACAGTCCAAGGATGGAACTTACACAATAACAGTAGTTTCCCATTGCTTGGTGTAAAGGAGAGATACTTGATTCTTGTGCATTTTAATTTGGAAAAAAACAAAATCAAAAACAAAAAGGCCCCTCTGTGTATTTAGAGCAATAAAGGAATTGACTGTTTGATGCCCCTGAATAGTCAAGGCACTATAAGACCAGGGGTTTAAGTGGCATTATCTAGACCACCATGTTCTTCCACTGGTGTCTACTGACTCTGTGGCGGCTCCATTCTGACTTCTATGGAAGCCCAGTGCTGACTTCTCCGGTGGTTCAGCATATCTACACCTCTCAGTTTTATTGCCTCAGGAAAACTCAGTCTCTCAACCTAGCAAAGGGCTTCTGGATGTTTCTAATTTACATGCAATATGACCAGTCCTGAGCTTGGCAGAAGTAAGGAACTTCCTGTGCCATGATCAACTGTGTCTCAGGCCTGGTTGAGTTTTGAGGATGTTTGCATGACTCCCATATAATATGGCAGAATTCCCAGGTCTGAATATGGCCTCCTCACTGAAGCAGAAGTGTCTTCAATGGTCATATCAAGAGCACCTACCCACTGTGTGTGTCAGAATAGGGCTCTTGGTCACATGAGCAGAGATGAAAAGTCATAACAAATGTAATGAGCTTCCCTCACTGAATTCTGGAGACGGGATTCTAGCAGTCAACAGTTAATCTTTGATATGTTTTGCTGACAAGGGGCCAGCAATATGTCTCAGTAGGGAAAAAAAATGCCCTTGCTGCTAAGAGTAAAGACCCAAGTTCAATACCCAGGGCCTTCACGGTGGAAAGAGAAAAACAATTCCCATAAGTTATCATCTGACTTCAACACCAGTGCCATGGCATATTCACAAACTGGCAACAAATGTAAGTAAATAAATAAATAGAATATTTAATATAGCTAAAAGGGTGCTAGTGTATGTAGAGTAGGGTGTTTCTTTACAACATTACCTTCATCCCAAGGTACTTCTTAAAAACCCAAGAGTCTGAGGAGAATGTGGTAAATCTTATGAAAAGGGGGGACTGGAGAGATGGTTCAGTGGTTAGAACACTTGCTACACTTGTACAAGACCTAAGTTCAGTTCCCTGCACCTACATCCTGCAGCTCATACCTGCCTGAAACTCCAGTTCCAGATATAATGACATCTCCTGGCCACCATTGGCACTGTACTCACAGGCACACATATCCCCACCCAGTCAAACAGTAATTAAAAATCAAATAAGATGTTTTGTTGTTCTTATTGTTTTAAAGAGGAAAAGAAAGACACTGAAAATGTGAAGTCTGTGACTATTCCTGTACGCACAGATGCTGTTACAAAAGCATGCTACCCTGCTTCCTCACCCTTTGATGTTGAATTTAAATGAGATTAAATTACATTTGGGATGCTTATATTCTACAAATGTTTCATGATATTTACAGTTTGGGAAGCATTTTCACTTTTTCATTAATTTGCCTTGATGTTCTCACGGGCTGGACGATATATTATTTTCCTGTTTTCAGTATTTTGCTTTGATGTATGGATGTAGACAATGGGAGACTGTAGCATGGTATTGACTCCACCCACCGTGTAGATGGCCAGTGTGTAATGTTCCATCACATCTATTCTAGTCTTCCTTTTCTATGATGAGAGCTTTGCATTTAGACCTCTCCACATCTTACAGTGACTTTGTCCTCTCTATTTCTGTCCAGAAGTCAGTACTTCAGTGAATCCTGCAAGTGCCTTATTTTCTGTCACGCATGATAGATCCATAAAATACTTTAAGTAATTTGTTCATCTCTATTGTATTGCATTTACTGTGTGCAGGTAGTGTGTGTGCCACACATGCATGTGGAGATTAGAGGACAACTTGCAGGAGTCCATTTCTTCCTTACACCACATGGATCCTGGAGAATTGAACCCAGATCTTCATACCTTTACCCACTGAGCCATCTTGCTGACCTTTGACAATTTTTTTTGTCTTTTTCTAAACTTTCTTTTCAGGCAAGCTTGTAGAGTGAATTCCATGGTCACAGAGACAGTTTCTCCTCAGCAAATGCTTACAATGTATTTCTGATTTCTCTAAGCTGGCTCTTCTTTTTCTCCATTGTTCATGAATTCTTTGGTAATTTATGCATTAGTACACTGTCTTAACATATTTAGTAATTAACATCCAACTGTATCAGTAGCCTACTGACATGCTTTGAACCATAGTGACATACAATTATAATCTCTCCTTCCCATGCAGCAATGGCAGCTCTTGCAGTTACTTATTTACTTTTCGTGAGGGTTGTTTTCAATGAGCATTGACTATAAATACAATATATAGTCACAGAAGGCGGGGAGATGGAGCAGTGGATAAGAGCACCTTCTGTGCAAGCAGAGGATCTGGGTTCAACCCCCAGCACTCCCATCAAAAAACAGATGTCCTAATATACACCTGTAACTCCAGTGCTGTGAGGGATAGAGGCAGGATGACCAGTAGGGCTTGCTGGTGCCAGCCTAGCTCCAAATTCAATGACAAATCCTGTCTCAGGAAGTAAGGCGAAGAGTGACAGAGCAGAACACCTGATGTCCTCCTCTGGCGTCTCTGTGTGTACAAGCATGCACACCTACACACACATGCGTATATATGTATATATGTCAAACACACACACTCACACCCCAGGTTATAGCTTCATAGCCATAAAGGTTGTTGCTACATGATTGCCTCTGTGCAGGCTCCCAGAATTCTATGAACACCCTGGAGATAACCACAGAAGCTTGTTATTTATATTCAAATTTGTTCCTGAGAAAGGTCTACATTTATCATTGGAGTCCCAAAGGAAAACACAATCTCAAAAATTTAAGAACAGCTACCTTGAATGTTTTATAAGGTCCTTGCAAACCATTCCTTATTTCCAAGATAAAAAAAAAGTAAAGGAAAGAGAGCCAAAACTTCTTAGCAAATATCGGATCACAAACTTTTCTCACCACTGTGGCCAAAATTGCTAATGGGAGAGAAGATCTTTTGCCTCATGGTTGGAAGAGAAACAGTCCACCATGGCAGGGACAACATGTAGATGGGAGTGGCAATGAGATAGTTGGCAACATCAGGTCTGCAGTAAGGACTAAGGTCAAACAATTCTCTGTGCAATCTACCCCTTCCCAGTGACCCATGTCCTCCAGCTAGGCTCCACCTCTTAAAGGTTCCATAACCTCTCCATTGTCCCACATGTCAATCAGTCATCTCTAACCCAGGTGCTTCTCACCAGCCCCAATGAGCTTTTAATCTGGTAAAGTGGTCAACCAACACCAATTGTCATGGGGGGATAGAAATCTTTTTCAGCTCCTTTATCAGCAGCCTGGGATGGGATGGGGAGGGGATGTGGAAATCACATTTGTTGCTTTCATTTTTTCTGCACAAACGAATCATTATGGAACTATAGGTCAGCCCCTAATGCCACAGGCTCTCAGGCTTTTGGAGCAAGCTCATGTTCATTTGCAGTTAGTGTTTCTGACTGATTCTTCATTAACAGAACTCAGTGCATTTACAGTTCCCTCTAGCTACTCCCTGAGAACTTGGAAGGGATCTCCCAATCCCAGCACGAGGTCCCTGAGAGGAAGAATGCACTCAGCACCTGCCACAGTGCTATTCTGCTCTAACCAGGGAAGCCCAGAGTTTGAGAAAGTCACACATAATAGGTGCAGTGCTGCACCTGCTCTGTGTAGTCCTCCATAACTCAGCTTTCAGGTGTCCTCAGAAATGGCTGTCATGAGCAGACAGGGGTTCTGCCTCAGACCTAATGTTCATACAGTTCCCTCTTCTCTCTTGAATTTGGAGCATGGCTGACAATTTCCTCTTAAATCTTCTGCTTCCATTCGCTGTGTGTTCATCATCTATCCTGGGGCTCTACCACCAGAGAAACAATAACAGCACAGATGACAACAATAACCAGTGTTTTATGGCCATTGGCTCTCAGTCAGACATTGTGCTCAGCACTGTATTCATTGGCCTGGTCATCCGCTCATCTATGCAGTCCACAAATACTTGCTGAATAGAAAGGATGAGCCAAACAGGCTTTGAGCTGCTAGAGGCAGTGACCTGTGGAACACAGACACGTCCTCACGGCATGTCAGAGGGAAGACAGCTGGGAGTCACACAGTAGTTGACAAATGTAATTGCATAGGTAACCAGAACTAGCAGGGACCTGGGTGTGGCTTAGCAAGAAAATGCAGTAGAGGGATTGATCTGGTCACTGGGAAAACAGTGAGCTTCCTCTCGCCTTCTGTTTTTCACAAATTATCCAGAATACATACATTGAAAGAAGAACAAATGAAACTGATTGCTGATATTTTAGTGCCCTTCATCCATAGTTTCTCCTTAACTCTCTTACTTTTCTCCTGTAATGCTTATTGAGGAACTAATGTCAGTAACATTTCTTATACTTTTCTTTCTTTCTTTTTTTTCCTGTGCATCCTCTTCTTGCCCTTTCTCTGTAACATAGAATTAAATCCTTAGTTTCATCAGAATGCATGCAATAGCTACTCTGTGTATTTAGTTTTCATTTGTTTATCGTCTGGCTCAGTCTGAAAAGTGATTTTTCAGAATTTCCCATTCATCAGCTATTGTGAGATGTTTACATATTATGTATTATTATATATTATATACTATGTATGGGCAAAAATATGATTGTTGAATTCTTTTCCTCCACTTACCAATTTTTAAACTGTTAAAACTTTCTTCTGCCAGCTTCCAGTGCTGACCAATGCAGTTTTCTCATACATTGTCATTTGATTTTATTATGAATGTGTACATTTAGTCCATTGGCTGTTTTTTCCTTGTTCTGTTTTCTGGTCCTTGGAGTGTACTTACAATGGCCCATACATTAAGTCTCCTGAGTATGTGTGATTTAACACTGTGGTTATCACTTCCATGATTTCTGAATTAACAAGAAATCCTAGGGTCTTCTTACGTTAATATATTTCCTATCCTAAACCTAGTTGCAAGCAAGTATTAGAGAAATCGGGTTTCTTTTGATTAGGATGTTATATAGAGAGATCACGGTGTAGGTGTAGATGTTTCTGGGCACACACTGGGATTATACTGGTGCAGTGTTGTCAGTAGACAACGCTCAGAAATCATCTAGACAGTAGAGAAGAAGAGCACGCATATTGACTATCAAGTGTTCCTTCTAGGTCCCATTATAAGGCCTCAGCTTTTATTTAACTTCTCTGATTTCATATTTACACCCCATTTCTCCTCTGATGAAACTCATGTCTCCTAATAGAATGCTTTGCTCTAGCCTACAATCTATTTGTAATTATATCAGACACGCGTGGCCAGTCCCGCTTTCATTCACAGTGTGATAACTGAACATTGCTGGGGTTTCTTAGCTATGCCCTTTGTTCTAAAGATAGAGTCCTCCCCTAAGCGATGTCCTGACAGAACACTGTGCTTCTAAGGTGACTGGGTCCTAACTCTGGTTATGACTCTGGTTTGCCATGCACTTGGGTTGGTTTATTCCCTTTTCTCATAGGCTTGGTGAATTTCTGAATTGCAGTTTTACATTTATAAGCATGGGTGTAGAACATAAGCAGACATGAAGAGGAAGTAGGCTCCCTCCTGGTGCCCAAAATCAGCTGGCACATGGGATAGGAGATTTTTATCCTGAATTCTCCCAGGACACGGGCTGACCCAGCTGCCTTCAGTGGATGACCTGTGGCATCAGAACTGTTTCCTCTAAAAGTCATCGTGCCCTAGATTAGTCAGGGTTCTTTCAGTTATTCAAAAGAGGAACCTAGCATCCAACAGAACCAGAGATAAACAAAAAGTTCAGAATTTTAACCAGCTTGCTTCTCTTATAATCACATTGTGGACTGCATTCTTAAGATACTGGTGAATCTCCTCAGTGGTTCTGGTTTCATCCTTTTCCCATAGCTCTTTGCTCCTTATAGCCTCATATCCCATTAGAACACACACACACACACACACACACACACACACACACACACACACACACGTGTATATATATACACTCACCTCCCCCCACACTCACTCATATACATATGCACTTGCACACTCACCCACAATACACACACTCACCCCACACACACTCACCCCACGCACATACTCATACACATACACACCTATACACATATATACTTGCACAAAGACACAGACACATTCACACAGAGAGACACACACACATACACTTATACATATACATATATACATACTCACACACAGACACTTGCATACTCACATGCAGAGACACATACATACACACACATTCATATACACAAACTCACATAAACACACATAAACATACAAACACACATATACAAGTAAATGTACACAACACACATGTGTGCATGGACACACACACACACACACACACACACACACACACACACACACACAGCAGGTACTTTGTTATTTCCTCTTGCTCCTTAGATTGATCTCATGCTAGGATGCCCTGAAGTGATGGCGCAGTGGTTAAGCGCTCATTTAGAGGGTCCAATGTCTGTCCCAGCATATATATCAGGCAGCTCATGATCACCCAGAACTCTAGAATTCTATGTGCTCTTCTGGTGTCCTGGACACTCACATATATGTGGCATACACTCACACAGACACACACATGTAAATAAATCTTTAAAAAAATAAAAGCAAGAAGACTAGACATTAATTCTGAGTTAGCCCTTCGTCCTAATTCTGGCTCATGTTTTGTTTATCTCTTGAAAATGTAGCTAACTTCTGCATTTTGATTTCCTTGTCTGTGAAATGAAGATAACAAAAGGCCCTCATAGCAGCCTTCTTAACAACATCATAGAAGCTTGTGCAGGTCAAGTGATTAACACAGCCAGACGAGCAAATCTACTTAGTGCAATTTTAGGGTCCAGATATTTCTATAATGGTGTTACAAAGATTAAAATTGGTAGAAAACGTTTTTTGGCCCTCATTTTTTTGTCATGTTCTTCCTTGACAATTACAGAGAGTGGCATTTTATAATTTTCGTTCATTTCTGATAGTCCGTGAAGTCCTAACTAAAGATGGTTCTCCAAACTTAGATGAATTAAGGAGACTCAGGGAAGGCGCTTGAGCTGCTCTTTAACCTGAAGTAGTTTGGATCTGTATTTTGAGATCCTAACATGAGGCCAGGAGTCAGGACTGTTCAGCTCCTGCGTCCTAGCCAGCGGGACTGTGTGCTGGCTAGTTTTTATGTCAATTCAACACAGACTAGAGTCATAGAAGAGGAGGGGAACTCACTTGAGAAAGTAACTCCATGAGATTAGGCTGCAGGTAAGCATGTACAACATTTTCTTAATCAGTGATGGGTGGGGGAGGGGCCATTGTGGGCGGGGCCATCCCTGGGCTGGTGGTCTTGGGTTCTATAAGAAAGCAGGCTGAGCAAGCCATGGGGAGCAAGCCAGTAAGCAGCGCCCCTCCATGGTTCCTACATCAACTCCTGCCTCTAGGTTCCTGCCTTGTTTGAGTTCCTGTCCTGATTTACTTCAGTGATGTGGAAATGTAAGCCAAATAAACCCTTTTCTCCTCAAGTTGTTTATTGTCATGATGTTTTATCACAGCAATGTGGTGGTGTTGTGTTCCCCAAAATATTGTGCACCCTAATAAGCTTATCTGGGGTCAGAGAACAGACAGCTACTAGATACAGAGGCTAGAAAATGGTGGCACTCACACCTTTAATCCTAGCATTCCAGAGGCATGGATCTCTGTGAGTTCAAGGCCACACTGGAAATAGCCAGGCATGGTGACTCACACCTTTAATCCCAAGAAGTGAGCCTTTAATCCCAGGAAGTGAGAGCAGAAAGGAATATAAGGCGTGAAGACCAGAAACTAGAAGCTTTTGGCTGGTTAAGTTTTTAGGCTTTGGAGAAGCAGTTCAGCTGAGATTCATTCAGATGAGGACTCAGAGGCTTCCAGTCTGAGGAAACAGGATCAGCTGAGGAACTGGCAAGGTGAGGTGGCTGTGGCATGTTCTGCTTCTCTGATCTTCCAGCGTTCACCCCAATACCTGGCTCCAGGTTTGTTTTTATTAATAAGACACTTTAAGATTCATGCTACACAGCAATAGTAACCTGAACTAAGACAGATGGCAAGATGGAAATGCTAGTGAGTCCAGAACCCTGGACCTCATCCACCTCCATGCCCTCCATTTGTACAGTGGGGAATAGGACCTAGGACCTTTTATTAAACCAGGACATTCCAAGAGATTTCAATTCAGTTCTAGCTTTAGAAGTATGTGGTTCTAAATTTATTTAACTACTCTCCTTAATATAGTTCATGTAAGTAATTCAGAGACATTTGCGATGTATATATCTCTCACTCAATGAAATGATCCCCTGTGTGTTTAAAATGATGCCATTTATGGGGTCCAGGTGGCTCCCTTTCTGCTGGGGTTCATATTCTAAGAAAATAGTAATAGCAGAAATGAGTCTGAGGTTCCTCAGACTAATTTATAAACTGTCAAGGCAGAAACAGTAACAGGGTTACTGTCAAAAGAAAATCCTTCTTTATATGCCAGTTTTGCATACAAATTTATTTATTTGGTTAGTTAATTAGCTTTTAATACATTTTAAGAAGATTTTATTTTTAATTATGGTGTGCGTGTGCCTGAAGAGTTCAGAAGGGGGTGCTCAATCTCCTGGAGCTCAAGTTAGAAGTGGGTGTGAGCTGCCTGGAATAGATCCTGAGAACTGAACTTAGTTGGGTCCTCTATAAGAGCAGAATTTGCTCCTACCCACTGGGCCATCTCTCCATCCCTAAGTTAGGTTTATTTGAGATGGGGTCACATGTAGCTCAGGCTGGCCTCAAACTCACTATGGACCTAAACATATCCTTACACTCCTAATTTTCCTGCCTCTACCCCCGCCACACCCCGTGTGTTGGATTAACAGGCATGTGCCACCAAGACAGGCTCATAGCTTCTCTTACTTTGCATTGCTCTAAACTCAGGTAATTATTCTTTTCTTTGGAGCTGCCCTAATCTTCTTACTGGTGTTACTGTAAGGCGTTGTAAATTACAGTTATCATTTCTGTGTTTCCATTGCTTCATTGCCATTCTGGGAAAAATAATCCTTCTCAGGCTTGTGGTGATACTAGAGAAGAGGGAGTGAGAGAAGAGACTTTAAGGGACAGTGTGATGTTTAAGTACAGTTTGAGTTGTGAAATACCATCTGTTAAACTTAAGTCCTAGAGGGAAATGATGACTTAATAATTGTGTAGCACTGAGATGACAACATCATCAAAAACCCATATCCTATCTGGGGCCGTGCCTTCTGATTTTGTTACCGCTCTTCCCAGGATTACAACGAACCTGTTAGCTTTCCAGAAGTGACAGGAACCTTCTTCCCAGCAAATGTCTTCAGGGCTCCATTCCTACTGTCTATTTTAGAAGCATGGATATGGAATTTGCTAGGTGCCATGGCGAGAATTTTACTGAACTTTCAAGCCTTCTTATGAGCTCTAGAAAGAAGAAGGGGGTTCCAGAAAGAGCCTGATCCTGGGGAAAACACATACAAAAATGTCACATGGAACCATCAGTTTTTTAGTGAATTGGGAAGGAAACACTGGCCACCTTTTCAGAGGACACTGCACAAACCAACCAAATAAGTCCTTCTCTGTGCATCGAAGTCATTTTGACCCAGGTTAAAATGGCAGCTCCTACATCTACCAGCTATGTGATTATTTTGCCAGCGAAGTTGACTAGAAGCTGCTGGAAGGGACTCACAAGCTCATAACTAGGAGATGCTTCATAGCCAAAGTAGCTTGCATTTTTCTTGCATTTATGCCATCTAGAACCAAGGAAGAAATCCTGAAGATCAAAGCCCACATCTATTTACATCTGTCTGGTGAATTCTAGTTTGCACACAGATCTGACTTCTAGGTATGATAATGGTGGTGGATGGTAATTGGATGCTTGCTAAGATTCAGAGGACCCTCCTTCACTCAGCGCCTGTCAGATCACATCCTGAGACTGTCTGCTTCTGGTGACTGCTTGAGAGAATCGGAGGGGCTGCTGGTTGTTATGGACAGGGAGACCAAGAGCTAGCAAGGAGAGGAGTCTGTAAGTCACATCCTGTGAAGACAGAATAAGAGAAATGGAACTGTTTGGTGAGCAGAGAGCGCTGCTGGAGTTTGTTAGGTCCATGATCAATGTCTTTTGTGAGCATACAACAAGGCTACAGTCAGAATCAGAAGTCCACAGCTTCAAAAAGGGCTTAGGCTGGACCTCAGTGTAGAGTGAAGGTGTAGCATGTCAGAGGCTTCAGGTTCTACCCCTAGTACTAGAAAACAAATAATAAATAAAAACATTGCTAAAACTAAAAGAGAAAGAAAAACAGACACTGAATCTAACTTCAGCCATGTAACAGCCACAGAGGGAGGACTCTGGCATTTGTCGTTATGTGAGAAGTGGCTTAGTCACTTTTCTGAAATCCTTGCATACTGCCACAGTCTCCAGGAATGGTGAACTGTTCTGACCCCCTCTCCCTGCACTCTTGCTTTGTTCTCTTTTTGCACCTTCCTCAAAGCAGCCATTGAGTATAGAAACTCAGCCAACGAGAATCAGCCATTCCCCCTGGCATTAGCCAAAAGGTGGACGCCATGGTAGACAGCATGCTTGCTCTCCACCTTTAGGTTACCATACACCTTTCTGTATGGAAGCAAAGTTTGCTTTGTGGAGATACCTAAATTTGAGTCGTTACCTGTTGACCTGTGACCTCAGTCTTCTCTATATAACAATTGCTTACTCTGTTCCTTTTCTCAGATTAATTCACTGACCTAAGCTCAGTAATTCCATATATGAGGATATAAGGATTATAGTGAGATAGTACACACATAAGACACAGGCAGGGTACCTGATACATACTCATTAATTGCTAACTATGGTTCTTGTTCCTATTAGTCATTAAGACGATAATAGAGGGTCAGGGATGTAGATCAGTTTGTAGAGTGCTTGAGTGGAATACATGAAGACCTGCACTACATAAATGGAGGGATGTACACTTGAATCTCAGCACTTGGGAGGTGGTGGCAGAAAAGCCAGGAGTTCAAGGTCATTGAAAGACCCTAACCCTTCAGGCTTACACCCCCATGCCTCAGGAAATGAGGAACTTCAAGCACCAGGAAATGAGAAACTAAAAATCTAGTTCCCAGGGCAAGCTGACCACCCCTGCAACAATATAACAATGTAAAGAGATTTCTGTTAAGAGATGTGCTCAACTGTGACTGGGATAGTTTACAAATGTTCCAGGAAGGACCACTGTGACCTTTGTGTAAGCTCCACTCCCCCCCTGAAACCCCCACTTGAGGTTGACATAACTGTACTCACTGTACCCACTCTGTGATCACTCTGTGATTGTATGGGAATTGTAATCTTGTGACTTGTGTGGGTTTTTCCTTTAAAAGCACCTATGTGACTATGGTAAGAGGCGACTCTTGCTCTTTGAGCTGAGTCTGCCCGACTGTATACAGCCGTAATAAAAACCTCTTGCTATTGCATCAACTGGACTGGAGTCTGGGTTCTTGGGGTGCCCATTCAAGACCCTAGCCTTTGGGGTCCAACATTGGAGGCCCCAGCGAGATTTTGGGGTGCCCCTGGACCCCTACTCTGCCAGTTGGAGGTAAAAATGAGCTTGATTTATGTTTTATGTTATTATGTCCTTGTCTTGACATATGTCTGACTCTAGCTACAGATCCAGCTAGAGTCCAGCCTGGACTACATGAGGTCACAAAACTATTTTTTTCCAGATGTTTCAAGAGCTATCAAAGTAATTGTTCCCAAATGTTATGAACAAAGATGGGAAACAAAGATTCTAGAAGTGACTGGAACATGAGGGTGGGGTGGTTTTATGAAGTACATCTCTGTATGCTTTTCCAGGTGTCTGTTCTCTCTGGTGCTAGTTCTTTCTTTTTTTCTGTCCTATTGTCCTTGTCCCCAAGTCCTACTTAGGCAACTGCTGGACCAGGCTTAGCCATCTTCTCACATTATAACCACCTCAAGCACAACCTGTGTAACTTTTCAATAAGCTACTACTTTGTGCCATATTAAAAATGACTGATCAGAGGGCTTTTGGCTATAGTCTCCTTGGCATTATGGCCTCTGATGGTTGTTTTCTGCTGATTTGTCAGAGCTATAATAGTGTCAGCATGGAATTGATAGGTTGATGGATAGACAGATGGATGTGTGGGTGGGTTGAAAGATGTCTGGATGGGAGGTTGGGTGGCTGAATGGAAGAATGGATAGGTGATAAATGGTTGGAAAGATGAGTGGGTGAATGTGTGAGTGAGTGGGAGGATGGATGGATGGATGGATGGATGGATGGATGGATGGAAGGGAAGGATACAGACAAATAGACAGATGGATTTACAGATATATGGATGGATAGATACAGGGATAGACAGATGGATGAGAAGATGGATTGATGGGAAAGTCTGCACATGGATAGCACTCCACATGCAGGAACATCTCGGCCACCTCATCCAGCAGCTGACTCTTTGCTTTGGGGGTCTCTGCCAGTGGCTGCACAGCCTCCACTCTTACTTCCTGCAGCCAGCAGCTCTTTGAACTTCAGGCAACACAGATTCTCTTCAGATCAGCCTTTTAGCATGGACTTACGAAAATCTTATGTGGTGTAATAGAGATTTCTGCAAGCACCCTCTTTAAATAAAGGGAATTACAGTTCGAGGGGAACTTTTCGGCACCAGAGCTCACCAAGAAAAACCAGGCTAATTCTGTGCTTCACTAATTCAAGATTCTCCTGCTGTGTAGTTGTGCGGGAGACAGCATGACAGATGTGTTCAGGATTTTCATGTTTCATTACAAAGTAGATTTTGCACATCAGTAGTTACGTGGGAGAGGAGATATAAACTATGCTAGGACTAAATATCTAGCAGTCACATTTTTTGAATATAAAAGGGCTGCACAACTACATTTATTTTCATTTTAAGAAATGCTATAGAGGCAAATTATTGTCTCTTTAGCTCCACGGCTCTTCTAAGTTAAACTTGGAGAACCATGAATCCATTTACTTGAATCAAGTATTAAAAAGGATATGATTCTAAGCAGCAATTAAGACTTAAATGCCATCATTTAATTTCTCCCTGGAAAGCATTTGTTTGCCGTCCTATGACTGAAACGTTAAATTGGCCACATCTGGAGACAAACCAAAGACAATACTGTATCAAACCTCATTTTCAGAGGGCACATCTGCTTCTAGAAGGGAAAAAAATACAACAAAAAGGCAGCCAAAGAGAAATAAAATACCCATAACAAATGTGAGGGTGTGGGTGATAAGCTGTTACCATGGAGAGCTGCAGGATTAATTTGTACCCCACTTGTAGGTATGGCCCTGTCTTGTTATGATGGCTCTTGACTGAGCTAAGAATTCTACAGAGAGAGATGCAATTTCCTGCCAGAACTGTAGGTCACTCTGTGTCACTTTGTGAAAATGGTGTTACCTTTCCGTCAACCTGTCCCCCTGAGAACTTCACAGTATTCATAAAGAAAGCCTAGAAGCCATCTATCTATATGTGACGAGCCTGTCCTGCTCTTGTGGCTACCACTGAGTGGACCAGGCTAGATAATGGCTGACAGTGGCCAGTTCGATTTTCTTGCTCAGGTCCCCAGTTCAGGTTGATATGCTTGCTTCAACTTAGTGCCTGGAAACTTCGTAGCTTCGGGGAAGCTTTGTTTGGTCAAGGACTCAGGGAAGCAGGTAAGAGTGAAAGATGGAAAAAGATGACCACACAGATCCAAGAGGGTTTCTGCTAGAATTGTTAGGGTCAAAGCCTGTGCCCTAGCAACTGATGAGCCAGGCTGGTCCATCCATCCTTACCGGGCTAAATAAAGCAACAAATCACAGTGAAACCCAGAGAAGAGAGATGTACTTAATGTGGCAACTTTGAGATGAGGAAAAAAGAGGTCTAGTTATTCCAAGTCTGTAGCTAGAGTTTTCCTGCCTGGCCCAAAGTCAGGACAAATCTCTCTCACCCACCAGTCCCACAGCCGCTCAGACCCAACCAAGTAAACACACAGAGACTTATATTGCTTACAAACTGTATGGCCATGGTAGACTTCTTGTTAACTGTTCTTATATCTTAAATTAACCCATTTCTATTAATCTATAAGTTACCACGTAGCTCGTGGCTTACCGGTATCTTAACATGTTGCTTCTCATCACGGCGCCTGGCAGTGTCTCTCTGCCTCAGCCTTCTACTTCCCAGAATTCTCTTCTCTGCTTGTCCTGCCTATACTTCCTGCCTGGCTACTGGCCAATCAGCATTTTATTTATACAAAGTGATATCCACAGCCCAGTTTATGTTTTAATAGAGGGCAAGAGCCATGCATAGTTGAGCAGTAGTGGTCAAGGTGTGGTCCTGCCCATCACTTCCCCATCATTGTCTTAGATCCAGTTTCTCCTACAAGGTAGTCTGACCAGTTGTCAGAACAGTGTGAAATCTTGTCCTGGAAGGTAAACTCCTACTCTGGCAGTAACAGGCTTCAGGGGGGAAATTCCTATTTTTCTGTTTGATATGGCTTAGTATCTTATCTACTAATAGTTTTGCAAATCTTCAAATCAGGTGCCCTCCTTCAGGCCTTCCACACTCCGTAGAAACAAGGGTAAGGAGAAAACATACCACCATATTGTTCTCTTACCACTGCCCCCTACACTATACCCAACTGGTGTTCTCTAGAGAAATAAAATGCAAATGAACCAGACGACCTTGGGACCTAAAGACAAAACCACTTCCAGTAAGCAGCACGCGTCAGTGATAGGATTTCAGTGTTCGCTAAAATGGTCATGTCCCACTAATAAATGGCTGTGTCTGTGATTTTTAAACTGGTGGGAGAAATTTCTCTCTTAATTAGATGACAGCTCCTCCATAACCCAGAAGAATTGAATTATATTAACTTTACATTATTAGTAAAATTAATGAGTCATTGATTAATTTCCTATCCTTCTCTGGAATCATTAAGGAGGCAAGAAGGAGATTCCGTGAGTCAGGATGTCTGAAAAGATGGAATTTATATCCGTGTCCCTGGCAGTACCACAACAACCTCATCTGAGATGAATCAGCAGGGCAGAGTGAAAGTCCAGAGTCCATAGTGGCTGCCCAGTTCTGTGTCCTAATGTCTCCTCCTTCAGCATGCTTTCTCAGCTTTGCCAGCCTCAAGCTGAGGAGGAGGTCGTCTTTCTGCTACTGAAGATGTGTGTGGAAGTCACTTATTTCAATCTCCCTACCTTATACATCTTTATTCTGTAACAACAGAAAATATAAACAAATTAAAAACTCAGTAACTCTTCCTAGTTTATTCAGAGAAGGGATTCTGCTGCCCTCACAACTTATGAGAGCTCGTGCCTCCATGGCCAGGATGAGTATGGATTGCTGGAGGACCAGTGTGGACAAATGTGAGAGCCAGCTAGCATCTTTCGGGACATACAGTCATGGGGCCACTGGTGCAAGTTGTACCTGTAATAGTTGCATGGGTGCTTCAAGGGAATGCTGGGGGGAAATCACCCAGAGCTCAGGGGAGGGGGCAGATGGTTAGAAAGTGGCCACTTTACAACATACCATAGTATCTTGCCTTCCTAGTAAGGCTTGCAACCTGGATAAACTCTCTAAACTATCACGTCAGAGGCTAACCAACCTAGGGGAGGGAATATTCGACTCAGGCCAGCTCCTGCTGTCTCATCCTACCAAAAGAGGGGGAATAGCTGAGGAATGCCAAGGATACTCACAGTCTAGGAGTGCAGGCCCACACCGTGACAGAATCCTAACCACCATAGGCCTTCAAGAAGTATCCACTGAACTCACACCTTCCTCTACCTCCTGATGCACCACAAAAGGCTCTCCTCTATCTGCTTTGTACCAGGATTTTAACCAGATATAAGTAAATAAATGAATACATAAATGAAAGGCATAAAGAAAACAAAAATCAGTTTGCAAAAAATAAATAAGCTTCAAGGCAAGATTTAGCCATGCTGGAGATTCTAGGATTGTTCAGACAGGAACTTAGAGCCATCGTGGCTAACACACTAAGGGCATTAAGGGAACAGCTTGAAATCTTGCAAACATGGATGAATAAAGTGATCAGAGAAATTGGAGTTCTGAGAAGCAATAAAAAACAAATGCTAAAGACCGTGGTTTTCAAAGGAACAGATCATCCAAGAACTGTTGGAGTTCTAGAATAGCTATTATGTGTGACTAATAGGATTTCAAAGTAAAGGAAAAAAATAAACAGAACTAGCAGTCAAAAATAATTAATATGCACCCCAATTTAAGGCTGGATACCATAGCCCAGATTTAGGAAGCCCAAACAATACCAGCCAGACTAAACATACCCCAAAAGTAATCTATGTACAATCCAATTTCAGATAATCAAAAGCAAAGAAAAACATTGAGAGGGCCCTCTCACTTCCATTTACACGTAAGTGAACAGAGGCAAAAATCATGTAATTATATTCTGAGTATCTGTGCAAGCAAAGGAGAGAACACTAAGATAAAAGAGATTCTGAGTAAGATATATTATTCTACTAACTGAGAATTCTCTACCCTGCGAAATTATCCATGAAAGGTAAAGAGTTGTTCAGACAAACCAAGTTAGGAAAATGTGTGCTTCAATGTGTACATCACAGGAATTGATAAATTCTTCAGAAAGGAGAAAACTGACCTGGTTCAGCCACACAGTTGGAAAGGGAGAGCCATGAAGATTGGATGAGTAAATGCAATAGAAGGGCTGTTTGGGCTTTTATGCTGCTGTTAATACAAGCCAGAATATCTGGCATGCTAGCCAAGTGATCCACCACTGAGCTACACCCCTAGTATTTTAATTCTTTATTGATACCAGGCATGGCAGTCCCTTTAAAGCACTAATCATTATCTGCAATCTACTCCAGGTTGAAGCCAAGAATACCAGCATTGCCCTAAGAACAAAGCCAGATAAAGAAGGCATTACAAGAAATGGAAGCTACAGGCTATGCTTGCTCATGAACACAGGTACAAATAGCTTCAATAGAATATTAGAAAATTAAATACAGAAATATACAAAAATAATTACATACCAAGATGAAGTAGGAGTTACTCCAGATCTGGAAGGCTGCTTCAACATTTAAAAACAAATTAATATTATGTACTATGTTAACAGCCTAAACACGGAAAAATATCACATGACTATCAATTGAAACAGAGAAAGACTTAACAAGGTTATAACAGTCACTAATGGAAGAAACTCTCATAAGATTAGGAATAAATAGGAACTACTTATTCTATCAATAGCATCTGCAAAATGCTACCTGCCCTCACGGGTGACACTGAAGAACTGGAATATTCCCTGCTAAGGTTGCGAGTAAAGTAATGACACCTTATTTATCATTGCTTGCAATGTTATACTGGACACACCAACTCAATAAGACACAGAAAGGAAATAAAGTATAAAGGGGAAATGAAAATAACTTTGTATATGTCATGACTCCATATGAAGTAAAAAAGAATCGTCTCCTGGAATTAATAAGAATGATAGTAAGTTTCCAAGATACAAGATTAAATAATACTGCCTTCCCACACACTAACAATAAACCAGCAGAACTTGAGATCAAGGATACATTGCTATTTATGTTGGTACTCTGAAAATGAAATAATTAGATATAAATCTAACAAAATATACATAATAGCTATATGAGTAAAACTACAAAACTGATTTAAAATACCAAAGAATTAAATCAGTGAATGAAGGAGAAATAGTTCATCATCAGGCAGCAATATTTAACATCTTTAGTATTGTGGTTTGTTCCAATGTGCTGTAGAAATACATCTGAGGGTCTAAGAGATATTTTCAAACACTCTGAAGTTTATATGAAGAGGTAAATGACTCAGAAGAGATGATTCACTCTTGAAAGACAATATAAAGAAATGATAGTATTCAGTGCCTGGGCTTACTGTGAAGCAACAGCCATCAAGTCAACAGAGTATTAGCTAAAGAGGCACATCAATGGAACAGAGTACTGAAATACTACCACATGAATATAGTGTCCTGGTGTCATTTCTGTTGCTGGGATAAAATGTGCTGACTGTGATGGCTATTCTTAGTTGTCAACTTGACTACATCTGGAATTAACTAAAACCCAAATGGCTGGCACACCTGTGAAGGATTTTTTTCTTTATTAAATTGTTTGAAGTGGGAAGACCCACTCCCCCCCAAACACACTATTAAAAGTTCTGTGTATTATGTATCTATCTGTAGCTTTTGGTTGTTGTTTATATATTTACTTTTTTGTTTTTACATCCCGACCAAAGTTTTCCCTCCCTACTCTCCTACTAGTCCCTCCAGACTACCTCCCCTCTTCCTCTCCCACCCCACATCCATTCCTCCTTCTCTGTTTCTCTTAAGAAAATGGTGGGCCTCCCATGAATATTAGCAAGCCATGGTATTTCAGGCTGTAATGCACTGGGCAACTCCTTTTCTGTTAAGGCTGGACTGGGCAATCCAGTAGGAGGGAAGGGTCCCAAAAGCAGGCAACAAAGTCAGAGACAGCCCCTGCTCTCACTGTTAGTAGTCCACAGAAAGATCAAGTTACACAACTGTAGCATATTATATGCAGAGGCCTAGGTCAGTCCCATGCAGGCTCCCTGGTTCTTGGTTAAATCTCTGAATCCCTATGGGCCCAGGTTAGTTAGTTCTTGTGGTGTCCTTGACCCCACTGGCTCCTACAATCCTCCCTCCCCATCGGCAAGACTCACTTTTAATCAGGATGTTTTGAAGTGGGAAGATACACCTTTAATCTAGGCCTCACCTTCTGCTGACAGACAATATAAATGATATGGAAGAAGGAAGCTTGTTCTCTGTGCTTTCTTCCTCTCACTCTTGCTAGCAAGTTTATTCCTTCACTGGCATTACAGCCTAATTCTTCTGGATTCTAGAGTATATGGAAGACCAACTAAGACACCCAACCTCATTATTATGATCAATCCACGTGAGTCTATTAAGTGGGCAGTAAAGAAAAGTCTGCCTATACTCATGGGCTGAACAACTACTGGATTCTTAGACCTTCCATTGGTAGACAGCCACTGATGGACAAGTTGGACCACACAGCCTGTAAGCCATTCTAATAAATCCCATATCTATCTATCTATCTATCTATCTATCTATCTATCTATCTATCTATATCTATATCTATATCTATATCTATATATACATATATATATTCATATACATGGGATTTTTTTTTTGGGCGCCAGATGTAGCACAAATTTTTAGACAGTCTTATTAATGAAAACAAATCCTGAGCCAGGTATTAGGGTGAACACTCAAAGATCAGAGAGACAGAACAGGCCACAGCTAACCTCACCTCACCAATTCCTCAACTGATCCTGTTTCTTCAGACTGGAAGCCTCTGAGTCCTCATCCAAATGGATCTCAGCTGAACTGCTGCTCAAAAGCCTAAAAGCTTAACAGACTCTAGTTCCTGGTTTTTATGCCTTATATACCTTTCTGCTTCCTGCCATCACTTCCTGGAAAGGTGTATAGCACCATGCCTGGCTGTTTCCAGTGTGGCTTTGAACTCACAGAGATCCAGACGGATCTCTGCCTTCAGAATGCTAGGATTAAAGGTGTGTGTGCTGCCATTTTCTGGCCTCTATCTAGCAGCTGTTCTGTTCTCTGACCTCAGATAAGTTTATTAGGATGCACAATATATTGGGGGACACAATATATCACCAGATATAATTATATACTTTCATTATAAATAACTATATAAATAAATTATATAAAAACAAATATTACATATTCAGAATTATTTAATATTATATTATAAGAGAAATCCATCATATGAATATCTAGGTCAACCCCATACAGGCTCCCTGAATATATGAACATATGAATATATATATATACATATATGTATATATGTATGTCTATATATGTATATGTGTATATTTGTATATATGTATTTTTTTCATTCTATCAGTTTTGTTTCTATAGAGAATCCAAAGTGATTTACTTCATCTTACAATCCCAGGTTACAGTCCATCATTGTGGAGCAGTCAAGGTAGGATCTTCAAACACCTAGTCATACTATATCCACAGTCAAGAACAGAGAGAAATGAATGAATTCAAGCTTACTTGTTTTCTTGCTTGAGCTCAGCTCATCTTCTCTATTCTTACACAGTCCAGGATTCCCCTGCCTAGGGAATGATGCCTCCCACAGTAGGCTGAGTTCTCCCATATGAATTCGTTCACTTAAGACAACCACCCACACATATGCCTACAGGCCAACTGAATGTAGAAAATCCCTCACTGAGTGTCTCTTCCCAAGTGATTCTAGGTTGTAACAAGTAGACATAACTAACCATTTAACTGATCACTGACAAAAGAGCAAAGAAAATACAAAGAATTGAATCTTCTCTAAGAAATATGATGACAAATAATGGGAAAACAAGCAACAGACTATTACAAACTACTTTCAGAGGGTAGATACTGAATCTCCACCAAAATTCACCTTATTCTTTCAACTTCAGTTAATTGGAGTCCATCTGCCAGATGTTTAAACCAAAATTCTTGTGTCAGCCTCATCCACGCCTCATCCACACCTCCTTGTGTTTGCACTCTGTATCTCATTGGCAGGGAGTCTTTCTCCATCTTTAGTCTGTGTCCAAAAGTATATCATCCCTGCCCACATATCACTCTGTGTGAGCCAATGTGTTCTCTGCAGTAGCCTCCTGACATGCCTATCCATTTCTGTTTCTGCACTATTTACAATCTGTCCAATGAGGTAGCAGGGTGTTTCTTTGTAAATGTAATTCGGTGTCACCTTGTTCTTTCCGCTTCGGCCTCCTTGTCTATCTTCCTGTCTATGAGCATCACAGCCAAGCTTTTCACTTCATCATCTGCTGGAAGTACTCCATGGCTGTCATGCATTTCCCCTAGAAATGAACACAATCACATTCTTCATTCCCTCCAATACTTTATGTAGATGTCAACAGCTCAAGGGTAAGTACCCAGGCCTTCCTATTCATACATTGCCATACAATGTCTTGGCCATAGTAGCCCTTATTCTCTTTAATTATCAGTTTCTCGCATGCTGTATGTGTTTGTCAAGGTTCTTCACGGAAAAAAGAGCTAATACAACACACGTGTTTATAGGAGGGATCTCTTTATTTTGTCACGGTGTCACCAGAGTTTGACAATTCTATGGTGTCTATCTATGAGCTGGAGAGCCAAAGAGTTCACCATGAGTGAAAACCTCAGAGCAAAACACTCATGATGTCTTCCATACATCCAACAGCCTGAGACCCTCCCATTACCCCCACTTCTGGGAGCTTCCAGCATTAGTGAGAGGTTGATGGCCAAATAACCTGGAGTCTTGATGGCCAAGGGCTGAAACAGGGTCAAACATAAACTCAAGGAGAAAGAAAGATAGGGAGCATGTAGGGTAATTTTTCTTGTTGCTATGAGAAAATATCTAGCAAAAGAAACTTAAGCAGAGAAGAGTTGATTTTGACTCACAGCTGGGAGGTCCAGTTCTTCATGGTGAGGAAGGCATGTCAGCAGGAACTGAGGCAGCCAGTCAACATGGCAACCATAGCCAAGAAGCAGAAAGATGAATTCAGGGCCTCAGGTAGCTTTCTCCATTTCATTCAGTTCAGGACCTCAAACCACGGGATGATGCCATCAACACTGGAGTGAGTCTTCCCACCTCAATTAACGCAGTCTAGAAACTCTCACACACCTGCCCTTATGTTTGTTTCCACAATGATTCTAAAGATCATCAAACTGTCATCGAGATTATCCATCACAGACACTTTCTCCCTTCCCTACATTTTCATTCTATCCTGGCCTTCAGACCAGTGGAGGGTGTTACTCAAAACCCAAGTGGATGTTCCCCACTTGGTTTGCTGACCTCACACTAGTGGCAACAGACTCACAAATATACCCAGAAGTAGACTTTACCAGCTGAGTATCCCTCAAGCTGGTAACCTTAAATTATCCATCCCATCATGCATTTGTGCATTACCTCTTTAATTCTCTTCCCCCAGATCCATGAACACTTACACTAGCATGCAAGTTTAGTGAGAGCAGGCAGTTGTCTTTTCTGTAGGGCTGGGTTTATCCCAAGCACCAAGCACAGTGCTCAGCATCTATGTCTGAAAAAGATCTACCGATTACATCATTGATTCATTCAGAAGATACTGCTGAGGGAACCCTCTACCATGCTGACCACTAGAGTCCCTCTGCTCAGCAGATCTTTTCATAAATTCTGTACGCACTCACAAAACAAGCTTTTCAAGCCAATGGGAAGAGAAGAGAATTTGCACCAGATATCTATGGCAGTTCACCGGTGAGATGGTCCTGATCCTACCAGAACTCTAAATGATAGAGGAAGGGCATTGAAAATGAAGGGTCCAGTGTCACCTCAGTGGGGGTGATTGGGATGGGGGCAGTCAGATGTCATCTAAACAAAGGGAAAGACAAATTTCAGTAACTACCATTTTGAACAATTGTTAACTGATAGAAAGAAGTTGTGTATAATAATTGGTTCTATGTAATGTTTAATGCATGTATATGGTATGTAATAGTCGCATCACAGTGAAAGGAAAATATATTTCTCTCCCCAAACCTCATTCTTGGTGGTAGGCCTTCCAAACCCCTTTATTTGAGCTTTTGTAGACACACAATGTGTAATTGTTGTCTGTAGTCACAATGCTGGGCAGCTGCGCAGGAGGTTTTCCCACTCCCCTCCTTCTTGACTGTAACTTAGAACCCACTGCTCAGCCTTCCCTCTTTTCACTCCACTCTGTCCCTGGCCTCTGGACTCTCAACTCCTAGAGCCCAATATTTTTAGATCTGACCCATAAGTGAGATAGGGTGGCACTTGTCTTTCTGTATCTGGCATATTTCACCTAATAAGGTCTGGTTCCATCCATGCACAGAAGTTCCTGCGCCCAGCTAGAAATAGGTCTGGGGTCTGGAGAAAAGGACAACACATTCCAGCATTCCAAAGTATTCCAGCAAGGCAAAAAAAAAGTTTTACTTTTCTGGAAAGGTGCCTACTTACATCAATCCAGCAAGTAATCACACCCAGTGAGGATTCCTTTTGTATTTTTACTCCCACCTAACTGTTGGGAGCAAGGAGGTCCTTGAACCTACAGACATCCAGGGAAAACAGGAATGTTAAGCATGCAGGGGTGTCTCTTCATTGGGGGAGATAAAATAAAATACCTGCATTCCATCCAGAAAGCTGAGAGCGGATACTGTTAACTAACTAGTGACTTTCTTACAATCTCTGGCAGCAAACCTTATACATCTCTTGCTACAGAGGCAGACCTCACCCAAACTCCCCAGAATGATTACCCCTGATTCTCCCTCCATAGACCTTTATCTTTAGCTCCCAGAGTTAATAAAAGCTATCCTTAGGGAAGATGTCACATGTATGTTATGTACTGCCTCCCCAGTGCTAACTTGGTCAGAGACCACATCAGATCCTAGGCCCATTAACTATAGAACCCACACTCGTGGTCATATGTAAGGAGTTTCTAAGTAGTCACACCTTAAGCTTTATTGTGCATCTAGAACTGGAATGATTGTTGCCTGGAAACCTGGAACTTTTCCCCAAATTGTACTGTGTTTTAAATATGCTGACAGAGGACCGAAATCTGATCAGGCTGACCGATGAAGTCAGTCTGAACCGAGTTTGCATTCTCATCTCTTGGCACATCATTGCCTGCATTGACACATACAGGGTCCCCCTCACCTAACACCAATGGGTCCTGTGCCTCACTCTAAATGCTCGGAGCTTGGCCTTATAAGCTTATGCAATTGGCTAGCTGTATGCAACACAACTGATAAGCAGGGTGAGATTTTGAGTGTAGCCTTGAGTATATATTTTGGTTTCAAGAAGTGATAATTCTGGCAGAATTTTAATTTCTGCCAAGTTGCTTATTTACTATTCTTTCAAATGGAGTTTTGTCTTATTAACCCTTTGGTGGAAAACACAGTACATTTCCTACAAGATGACAGGATTTCACTTCTTACCTAGCTGGAGTACCCTACTATGCATATTTCCCACATTTCCTTTATCTAATCGTGGGTTGATAGGCAACTTGACTGTGTCCAGGTCTTGGCTAACATGAATAGTGCTGTAATGAAGATGAGAATGCAGCTGCCCCTGGGACACATTAACGTCACTTCTTTCGGCTATACACCCAGCAGTGAGGCAACCATGACCTCACATGGAAGACTTGAAATGGAAATAGTATAAACAGAGACTCTTATGCCCCTCTCTTCATCTCACAGAATATCAGCTCCATTTCATTTGCAAATTTAGTACGTTTAGCAAGCATGCAGGAGTCTGAGCTTAAGCTTATCTCCAAAGAAAAGACACAAAAAGATTTGACTTTTCACCTATCAAAGACCAGACCAAGGGACAAAGGACTCTGCTAGGCCCAGAAATCCCCTAAGAATCTTCTCTCATTAAAAATGAGAATTCTTTAAGGTCCCATTTTCTTCAGCCTACATTCCAACGCAGTATTTTTTTTTTTTTAACAGAGAATGGAGACAGTGGACCAGGCTACTAAGGTCCCAGGTCCCCTGCCCCACAGGAAAGATGAGCCTATCTTAGATAAATTCACATATATTCTGGCCTTTGCTGCATGGCTTTCTATAAAATATAAGACAGCCAAATAAATCCATTTTCCTTTGCCATTTTCTATTCCCTAACTTTTTTTTTTTTTTGGTTTTTCGAGACAGGATTTCTCTGTGTAGCTTTGCGCCTTTCCTGGAGCTCACTTGGTAGCCCAGGCTGGCCTCGAACTCACAGAGATCCGCCTGGCTCTGCCTCCCGAGTGCTGGGATTAAAGGCGTGCGCCACCAACGCCCGGCCCCTAACTTCTTTATAGTATAGGGAAACTGAGGCAGCAGGCTTATGAACCTAAGTGCCCAGTAACAGTGCAATCAGTGGTGCATGCTGTTACCAGGACTCCCCTCAGTTCCCCATCCCTGTGATCTCTCTCAGAAGAATTCAGATGAGACACACAGAGTTAAGTTAGGCACCCTCAAAGGAGGAGCCTGGACAGTGGTCAGAGGGACCATGTACTACAGACCTGAATGCTTTCAAGGGATGACAGTGCACACTGCCAGAGAGAGACCACTATGCTGACAGGCCTTTTTAGGGAGGCTTTACACTATTTCCTAAAGTTCCTAGATGGAGTCTCTTTCCTATCCAGGTGATTGTCAGACCCTTTGGATTAACTCTTCAAGGAGGGGACAATGGCAGGTCTTATTCTTTACCAGAAACCTTGGCTAAATAGTAATCTTATGACTTTGGGGGTAGTTTATCACTTTGTGGACCATTTATTACTTTCTCCACCCAAGTCAGAGATGGACCTTAGGTCTCATTGTTTTGGACAGTATCAAAAATCCTGTAGTTTGCTCTTTGACTTTACAGGTTGTTGCAGATGAGAGAGGGGTCTGTCATCATGACCTGTAAGCCTTTCATGACTGTCTAGCTACCTGGTAATACCTGGATCATAAGTTGTATTTTACTTTTTGGCAGAGCCTCCATATAGATTTGCATAATCATTATACCAATTTATCATGAAAAGTAACATAAATAGATAAGAGAGAAGGGAAGGTAGAGAGAGGGAGGGAGGGAGAAAGGGAAAAAGGAAAGAAGGAAGGGAAGGAGGGAGAAAGTGAGGGAGGGAGAGAGGTAGGGAGGGAGAGAGGTAGGGAGGAAGGGAGGAATGAAGGAAGGAAGAAGGATTCAAGCCTGAGAAATAGGCTGTCATGAAAATCCTGTGGTAACTGAAGTCAGGCTCCTGTGATCCCATCACCCTCAAACTGGAGGCCTGAGGATTACAAATTCAAGGTCACCCTTGGTTATCTAGAAAGTTCTTCCTACAACAAACAAACAAAACAACCCAGTGCATGTGGAGCTTTGATTTCCAATTCTAGAGCACTGTGGTAAAGGCTAGAGCAGATATATGGAGCCAGAATCCATATCTTTAAGGAGAATTCAAGATCTTATATGTAAAATATGTGCTTTCCATCACCATTTACAGCCCACATTATCCACCTTGGTGGATTCTACGAAGTTATTCTGGCCACAGTGACAGTTGATACAGCACTCAGCTGCTGGCATGTGGAGGGCAATAAGATTGCCATCCCTGATCCCCAATTTGTCAAACATTCACATGCAATCTGGTCTTAACATCTGTTATAATTGATCCCAAAGGAGAGGCTGCTTATGTTCCCACATGCCAGAGCAATCTGCACGTAGGATGTTTTCTTTGTCTCTTTGAAGTCTCTCACACAGCTCTATGCTTCTATTCTCATCATGCTCCTGTCTGTGAGTCTTGCTGTCTTCTGTTTCCTGCCCCTCTCCACTTGCCCTTGTTACCTGAATACCCCCATCATATCATCATCACTGTTATCATCACCACCACCACCATCACTGTCATTAGGACCAACATCACCATGATCGTCATCATCACTGCCATCCTTACCCACATCACTGTCATCATCATCATCTTCATCATCATTATCACTGCCATCCTTTCCCACATCACTGCCATCATTACCCACATCACAGTCATCATCATCATTATCATCACTGCCATCATTACCCACGTCACCGTCATCATCATCACCATCATCTAGTCACCAACCACACTTCCTCTTTGCCCACAGTAGTGCTATTTCTTAGCTCTGTTTTCAGTGCTCTGAGGAATGAGTCCTTTTCCCTATTTTAAACTTTGCATTCACACTCCACTGACTTCTGAGGAGACCTGTGGCTCCCAAACACCAGGAAGGAGATGGAGTTTAGAAAACAGGGGAGCAGAAATGAGGCATCTTATGGTTTAGAAGGATGTAAGTGCTAAAACATCTTTCAAACTGTTAAAGGGCATTTTTATGTGTTGTCACTATTAAAAAGCTTTTCGAGAATGTACCTTCTTAAACAGGAAAGATGGGCCACACATTAGATCATCAAGCACCTGGGAAAACTCTTATAAATGAACAAGATTCCAGTGCTCACCAGGGAAGCATCGGGTGAAAAGAGGATAGGAGCTGCCTTCAAGCTCAGAGGACCAAGGATTAATCCAGAGTTCACATTGGATTCCTCTGGCAAATGGATCTTGGTTTAGACACATATTGTTCCCATGCATGGCAGCGATTTTTAAGAATGCTCAGACAGTCCTGTGTTTGTTGGGGTTTCTAGAGAAATTGTCCCATGCAGATCCAGCAAACATTTATTATGGGCAGGCTGTGTACCAGGCACAACACCTATATTTCCACAAATACTTTATTTTTACAGAGAATCTGTGAGTTGTTTGGCCAGCTAGCCTTCTAGTTCCTTTCTTCTCCTGGTGTGTGTGTGTGTGTGTGTGTGTGTGTGTGTGTGTGTGTGTGTGTG
>CABHPR010146532.1:0-25535 GCA_902168415.1 Peromyscus melanophrys
GGGGGGGGGGGGTTCCTCCACAGGGTACCCAGGCTACACTTTGAGAACCACTGCAGTCCTACCTTACATCGTCTCGTTTCCTTCCAGTCCTGTTTGTCCATCCTCATTACAGCATGGCATGTCATGTGGAGAAAATTAGCGAAAGCTAAAGTGCCTGGCATTCACGTGTCTGAGGACCTGGCTTCTATTTGTTGCCTGTTTATCTATTTATTTATTTATTTAGAGACCAGATCTCACATAGCTCAGGCTAGCCTCAAACTCATTATGTAGCCAAGGATGACCTCAAACTTTTGATCCTCCTGCCTGGACTTCCCCAGTGCTCACATCACCAGCATCCACTTCCATTTTTTTCTGTTTGTACAGTGCTGTGGCTGGAACCCAGACTTGGTTCTTGCCAGGCAAGGAAGGAGCCAGCTGACCCCTGTTCCCAGCCCCCGGGGCTTCTATTTGAATGCTGTACAGCCTGGGGTTTCCTGGGTACTGTAGCACCCGTGCTATCCTGAGCTCCAAGATAACCTCTGAATCCAGCCTCACATGACTTACTCCTTGAAGTAGGATGCCTTTGTAGAAGAAAGCTGCAAAGATCAGGCTCTTGTTAGCTAGCTGTGGCCTGGGAGGCGGGCAGGCACCATCATGCAGCAGAACTTTCCGGAATAATGGAACGGTCCCTATCTGGGTATCCAACATGGGGACCACTAGCAAGTGTGCACTCAGATGTGGCTGTGAAACTACACTGTTTTACTTCAATCAGTGCAAATGTGTGTGAGCACCACCGCCTCGGCTCGCAGCCGAGCCAGGCCTTGCTGGGACTCATACACCACTCTTAAGGATCTGCACGTTTGCTTTTGGCACAAATTCAAAGAAAACCTCAAAGGAGCATTGAACTCTGGGCAGGGTGGTCGGGGTGACTTTCTATACCATGCGATGTGTATTCTCGGGGCTGACCAGTCCATGTCTGTGTCTGTCTCCCCTCTCCAGGCCCCACCATGAGGCCCCAGCCCCTCGGGAGCCCCCGTGCTCCCCTGGCCCCGGGCGCACCGTGCTAGCCCCAGGCAGGGCAAGGGCAGGCGCGGGGCCATGGCCAGCCACGCGGACCTGCTCACAGAGCTGCAGCTGCTGGAGAAGGTGCCTACGCTGGAGCGCCTGCGCGCAGCCCAGAAGCGCCGGGCGCAGCAGCTGAAGAAGTGGGCGCAGTATGAGCAGGATCTGCTTCACCGGAAGCGCAAGCATGAGCGGAAGCGCAGCACAGGTGGCCGTCGCAAGAAGGTGTCCTTTGAGGCCAGTGTGGCGCTGCTCGAAGCCTCACTGAGGAACGATGCCGAAGAAGGTAAGGTCCCCTGCTCTAGAACCCGGACTGTTGCAGAAGCAGGCAAATTCTTCTTCTACACTGCTACTCCTGAGGTCAAGTGTGGGCCACCCCATCTGTCCACATTAGGAAGAAGATGGCCCTAAGAAAGGCCTCCTGAGACAGTCTCATGTGGCCCAGGGTGGCCTCCACATGTAATGCAACTGAGTGTGACCTTTAACTTGTAATCCTCCTGCCTCCACTTCTCAGAAGCTGAGATTCCAGGCCTGTGCCACCACACAGCCCTTCCCACCCCCAACCTTGGCTTTATCTTAGACGGCTATTTTCATTGTTGGAGACAATGAGTCCGGCTTTTGGCTAATGAATACAATAACAATTTCCCTTCCCTCCCACAAATATTTACTGACAGCCTGCTTCCTGCACACTGGCACTCTGTGCAGAATAATGAACAAGCGGTATCCCGTTCCTCCCCCGACCCCAACAGCTGGATACTCCAGGATGTTGCATTTCTCAAACCCTTCTCTGTGGTCCTCACTCAGCCTGTGGCATGCTGTTCTGGTGTCTTCTTTTTCATGCTGGGAGGGAACCCAGAGTCTTACAGAAGGAGCCAGCACTCTATCGCAGAACCATATCCCGGACTCGGTTCTCAATTCACTTTCCACTGCCATATCCATGGTGGAGGGTGGTTAAGAGCTAGACCCTGGGGGCTGGTGAGATAGCTCAGAGGTTAAGAGCACTGACTGCCCTTCCAGAGGACCTGGGTTTGATTCCCAGCATTCACATGGCAGCTCACAAATAGCTGCAACTCCAGTTCCAGGGGATCTGACACACTCTTCTGGCTTCCCCAGGTACTAGACACATGTGGTGCACAGTAATATATGATGCACGGACATACATGCAGGCAAAACACCCATACACATAAAATAAAAATGATAGCATGTTAAAAATGTATCTAGACCCTGGAGGTGGACAGCTGGGTCTAAAACTGGTTGTGCAGATCCCTATGTGACCCTGGCACAGAGAACTTCTTTTTGTTCTCTGTCCTTAGACTTGTCCAAAACGGGGGAGACAGTAGCATCTTCATGAAGGCCCTGTGAGCATTCAGTTGAGTAATACCCATGAGTATCTTGGACATGGCCCCTCATGTTAAGCATGCAGTTATGAATTTTTTTAATTTTGCTTTTTGAGTTTTGAGACAGGCTGTCAGGTAGCCCAGGCTAGTCTCTGTGTAGTTGAAAATGACCATGAATTCTTGATCCTTCTGTCTCCACTTCCCAGATTCTAAGATGGCAGGTATAAACCACCACAGCTGACGTATCAACATGTCTTATGTTGTTGTTGCCTTTTATTTCATTAAACGTATAGTTTTTCTTGTCATGGATGTTCATAAGTCTGGAAGCAGAGACAAGTACACATCACATTGTCCAGGGTGGTTTTACTCTCTGAACTGTGTAAATAAATGAATGCAGTTCACACAGTTTCCAGGTTGCACGGTTACCCTGTGCTGGTTACAATTAATAACACTCATTTTATAGATAGGGATATTAGACTAAGAGAGACTCAGAACTTTGGCCCAGGTAAGATAACAAGACCGGAAATCCTAGGATCCTACCCTGTAGCTTTTCAGGTTTGCTTTCTCCACCCAGAATGGCTGGAGGACTCAAGCTTTGACCAGGTCCCCTTCTCTGTGCATATCCTCACGTCTGCTCATTATAGCTGAAGTTTGTGCACATGCCCTTGGACCACCCAGTAGCATCTGCGTTACCCCTGGAGAGGCCCGGCATGCCTCCTGGACCCCTCCTCCCCCCAGTACCCTCTCCTGGTATTAGGCATTAAAACAGTCAGTGGAAGAGCTGAGGGCTGGTGGCACTGAGAACGTAAGAGAGCATGGACTTCCATAGGCTGAGCATCCCTGACCATGGAAATCTGAAGCATTTGGGCCACCTACATAGATGTCCCACATGGAAGCTAACACACTTGACCTCATGGGATGGGTTGTAAAGTGCAGGTGGGCTAGAAATTACGCCCAAGATGCCTGCCGCAAGTATGCAGGAAACAGAAGTGAGCTTAGGTTGACTTGGGTTCTGTCCTTGAGGTACCATCATGAGTATTTCAGAGCATGTCACACACTCCTCACCACAAAGCCTTTCAGATGAGATACAAACCTGTGCTCACCTTACCCTTCAACTTCTAGAATACCCTGAAAGCACCATCTCATTGATCTTGGTAATATGGGGCTCTAGGGCATGAGCCGGGGCAGGGTCCCAGACCTACCGAGCTTCAAATGGCTCAGGTGGGAGCTTCAGTGAGCCCCTGAGAGGCTTGATGGCTCAGGCTGGGGATGTGGCCCTGAAGCTCCTTCCCACGTGTGGTTTGGTGTGCTGGGTGACGTGGCGGCCCCATCCCACTCAGGGGGTGGCTGGCAGGCTCATGACGAGGTCTAATTTTTGGTGGGGGTGGCAGTTCACTAACTGCTCTCTCCCAACTTGTCGATTACGCTCTTCTTCCCAAGGGGCTTTGAAGGGTTTCAGAGTTGTCTGTGTGTTTCAGAACAGCCACCAGGGAGATGGCACCTACCTAGCCCGCTACCCAAACATCATCCCTTGTCAACTGTTAAGGGCGCTGCTTAGAAGAAACATGGCTTGGAGTTCAAGGATGCTCCTCCACCCCATCCCTAGCCATGGCCTTGAACAATTTGTTTTTCCTCTCTGTTTTCAATTTCTAAGATCTGTGTCATGGAGCGCTGAGGGCTTGGCTTCGAGAGAGGGCGGCAGGAATTAGTATTGGTTCTGGATTTCTGTAGTTCAGCTGGTAGAGGGATTGCCTAGCATGTGTGAGGCCCTGTGTTTGATCCACAGTGCTATGTAAACTGGGCATAGTGTCACACACCTGTGATCCCAGTACCAGAGGCAGGAAAGTCAGAAATTCTGCAGCATCCTCAGCTGCATACTGAGTTCAAGGCCCCAGCCTGGGCTACATGAGACCTAGTCTCAACAGAACAGCAAAACATCCTTGACCCTTGAAAGTTACCCTGAACCCTGTGTCGGAACAGCAGTAATTTAAATAGTTCTTCAGATAAAAAGACTTTAATGCTTAAAAAATATCAAATTCATACAAATTAATTCTTATGAGAATCAAACAATACAGAGTTGTGCAGAGTAACAAGTCCCCTCCTCTCTTCCTGTCTCCCCTCCAATCCCTGCTCGTTGGTTTGAGGTGTTTTCTTCTAGTGATTTTTTTCTTTCTCTGTGGACTGGGAGGCCCATAGACCTTCATATTTCCTTAAGCTTTCATGCAAGCAAAGGCATCCTGGAATCCCAGTCACATGACTCTAATTTTCACCCTCTTGCCCCAGTATGAAGTCTTGGAGTTCTGTGTGCCAGAACACACGCAGCACAGCAGACTCGTGTGGTTCGCTGTGTTATGTTTTGTAGCTGGTGTCACCAGCATCTATAAAATTTGCCCAGGAGTTTTGTTTGTGCACAGTGAACTTTCGGGCCCATGTCTAAGTATTTATCTTGGACAAATGTGGAAACATGTTTGAGAGCTGGATGGAAGCCACTCAATTTGAATGAGAAAAGACCTTTGGGTTGGTGTCTTTGTGGTGTGGAAAGCTGGAGGGGTTGTGTGAAGGGGATCCACAGGTGGATGGGTTTGAAGGCTGCCATCAGTCAACCCTTGAACTTGTAGAGCTCTGCTCAGCTTCCTGGCAGCCTGACAGAGCCCGCCTGTGCCTGGCTGGCTGAGAACCGCTTCTGCTTGCTGGCTGAGCTGGTGTTTGGGAGGCTGCTGGGGTGTTAGCTCACAGTGGCGTGGGAGCACAGGGTGGCAGCTCCCCACTCCCTTGAGCTCATAACATCCTGAGTCAACCTCCCCACCTGCAGTGGGGGTGTGTGAGAATTCTTCCCCCAGAGAAAAGCGGTCCTTTTCTGACTAATGCCCTTGACCTAGGACCTGCTTGAGCCCTTCCTCATCACTCCTCAGCATCCTTTGATCCCTCCACCACTATCTCCTCATGTCCCCTAAGTTCTTTCGCCTCCTCGGCACCTCTTGGTGAGTGGTTCCCTCACCTGACACACTTTCTTGGACTAACCTCTCTAACTCTTCAGGTTCCCAAGGAGGGCTATCCACAGGTCTCTGGGCATCCTAGCCATCACTAGCGTAGAAACCCTCTACCTGGGTGTTTCCTGAGAGGCAGCAGAGAGCCAGGAGGTTGGAGTGTAGACTGCAGTTCATGCTCCCGAATTGAGATCTCAGCTCTACCACTGACTACCTGTGCATTTTGGGGACAGTAGCCAAACTTTCCCAGGCCTCAACTTCCTCACTTGAGCATGTTAACCCCTGCCACGTAGAGTTGAGGGGCCGACTTGAGTTGGTAAATGCCGAAGAGGTGTGGTTAGAAGTGGGGAAGTGGCAGAAGCTGTTATTTCTGTGGTATCTATTATTCCACATTTGCGTAAGCGCTCCTCATTATATATTCTGACTCTCACCTTCATGATTATTTATCAGGTACTGTGTACCAGGCAGGCTGCTTTGCACACGCACCTCACCTAATCCTCACAGCGATGCTCTGAAGCTGGGATAGTCAAACCCTATTTTGGAAAAGTAACTTGGGGTTTCATTTACATATCATAAGATCTGCCCATTTTTAATGGTTCAGAGGTTTCCCACAAAACCCCAGAGCTGTTTGCCCATCTTCACACTCTAGTTTTAGAACTTGTTCATCACCTCCTGCGAAATCATCCCCAGGTCCCACTCCCAGTCCCGGGCAACTGCAAGTCTACTTCTGCCTTTTCTGGATGTTTCCTTCATCTGAAATCATGCAGTGTATGATGTCTTGTGATCATCTTATTTCATTCAGTAGAGCAGTTTTGAGCTTGGCCAGGTTGGAGCATATGTGAGCTCTTGCTCCCTTGTTCTAGCCTTCTAGTGCTCCACTGTATGGCTGTACCACAGTTGTTTTCTACTCTCCAAGGGCTGAACATCCACATCTTTGCCATTTTGGATTGATGATCAGGGTTGCTAAGAACAGGTGTCCAAGTCTTTATGTGGACATTTATCCATCGTTTTTGTGCAGTTACCCAGGAATGGGGTTGCTGGGTCACGTGGTGCATATCTATATAACTTATTAAGAAACAGATTAATGGTTTTCTAAGGGTTTCAGAGCAGGCAGGGCCACCATGGCTGGGGATAAGGGATCTATCTAGGGACCCCAAAAGCCAAGACCCTAAGGACAGCAGAAACACCAGGGTCCATATAGCCCAGAGGAGCACAGATCACAACCACAGATGAGCCATTCTGTTTTACAGGGAAAACCCAAAGCAAGAGGTACAGGTCAGTCTGGTAGCTAAAGTTGAGGATTTGGGAGATTGAGTTCAGTCCTGGGTCTGTCATGAAAGTCCCATGAAACCTTGCATGTGACTTAAACTCTCTGAGCTTCCAAATCTGCCCTGTAAACAGGCTTGAAAAGATAATGATGCAGCCACTGCTTTAGAAAACCATTGGGCTGTAGCTTGTGTGAGGGCTTGCTCCTTTTCTTCAGCCTTACAGTGCTTCAGTGTATGGACGCAGCTCAGTTGCTTTCCACTCATCAAGGCAATGGAAACTTAATTCAGTGAAACATTATGCAGAAATGGAATATGTAAAATAGTTGTAAGATCTCTTCTAGGGCCAGCAAAATGGCTCAGAGGGGGAAGGCACTTGCCACTAGGCCTGATGGCCTAGGTTTGCTCTCCAGAACCCACATAGTGGAAGGAAAGAACCACCTTCCACAGGGTGACCTCCCTATGTGTGCAGTGACACAGCACACACACACACACACACACACACACACACACACACACACACACACACACACACCTCACAATGTAGTAACAACAGTAATAAAAAGGCTGTCCAGCATGAGTTAGCTGGAGGTGCAGGACCCTCATCCACTTAGCCCTGCTAACATCTCTCGGTCCAGGTGCCTCTGTGAGGTATCACACAGGCTCCAGCTTTATCTGAAGGAAATGGCTCTGATTTTCATTTTTGGTGATTTTTGAACAGGAAATTTTCTTTTCCTTTCATTCTAAAAATAATGCCTTCTTGCTGAATATTCCAAAACTATAGGAAAAGGAAACACTAAGAAGATAAAACTCACACATACAATGAACGCTGGCAGTCTCAGGTAATATTTTGGTTTTTTATCTAGGAACTACATGGTGCTTTCCCATGGGGTGATTGGAGGAAAGTTTAAATAAGGGGTGGAACACGAAGGGCTTGGGGCCAAGGTCCCCCCTTTCTGATCTCAGAGTTCCTTTGTTCTCTTAAAAGCTGAGAACCCCAAGAACTTTTGTTTAGCTGGGGTCTGTTATGAATATCTACTGTATTATTGATTAGGCACTCACCTGTAATTGCAGTGCACTGGAAGTCTGGGGCTCACTGATTATGAGTTTGAGGCTAGCCTGGGCTATATAATGAGACCCTGTCTCAAAAACAAACAAACAAATGGGCAGGAGAGATGGCTCAGCAGTTAAGAGTACCGACTGCTTTTTCAGAGGACCTGAGTTCAGTTCTTAGCACCCATGTCGGGTTAACTCCAGCTCCAGAGGATCCAACCCCCTCTTCTGGGAATTCCTTGAACACCTGCATTCATGTGCACATACCCACACAGAGACATACACATAATTAAAAAAATTAAAAAATAAATAAATCTGAGACAAATGAAGAAATTAAAACCTAGGGTCAGCTTTCTTTGGTCATTAAAGTCATAGCTGTACCCTGTTGGTTTGTATCTGTTTCTTTTGCACAATAGCAGCTCATCAACTACCTGCCTAAAACAAGTGTCTGTACCTTCCATGAGCACCTAGGACCAGCTTAGCTGGGCTGTTCTGGCCAGGATCTCCCTTAGGATGTAGTCATTTCGAGGTTCACATGGGGCTGGAGGATCCACTTGAAGATGCAGCTCACATGGCCTCCTTTACCCTGGAGGAAGTCAGTGCAGAGGATTTTACTCTACAGGGGTGTATCCTTGGGAAAATGGATGAAGCTTTTGAACTGCTCTTCTGAAGCAGTGTGGCATCCACACTCATCAGTAATGGTTTCTTCATGGTGGCATCCATACTTGTCAGTGGTGGTTTCTTCATGGTGGCATCCACACTCATCAGTGGTGGCTTCTTTATGGTTGGTTGTAAGGTGAAATTGGAAACCATTTCAATTTCAACTTCAATTTTTTTTAACCATTTTAAATCTGTTGGTCCACCTTGCATCTGACTGGCTCTTTACCCAAGTATACTTTTTTAAACATCACATCTTGATCTGTTACAAAGTACTGGTCCTCAGATCCCTAAGGTTAGTACATCTCACTATGTGATATAGACATCTGTAGACTTCAGCATGAATCCTTTCAGAAAGTTCAGGTCCTAAGAAACCACAGGTTCTGGGTGTCCATGTAAATTCTGAAACTAGATGTTGTGGTCGGGGATGTAGCTCACCAAAAAGACTCTGATGCATGTTCAAAGGGCATGCATGAGGGCAGTGGGCCCCCCCAGGAAGCTGTCACGGTCACCCAGGCTGGCTAGCATCAGCAGTTAACTGCTGTAGTAAGGAGGAGCTTCCAGCAGCATGCCCTCAAGTTAAGTGACTCAGTAATTCTTGGGTTTGTGGCATCTAAGTGGATGGTGGTACTGTATTCTTGTTTAGTTTGTTTACTCTGGATTTAGGGTTGTGCTGTGTAGTCCATGCTGGTTTCAGACTCACAATCCTCCTGCCTCAGCCTCCTGAGTGTTGTGGTTATAGATGTGCCACACATAGCTGGTAGTGCCCTGTTCTGAGATGGAGAAGACTGGAGTAGGGAGAGGCTGACTGGAGTAGGGAGAGCCTAACTGGAGTAGGGGGAGACTGACTGGAGTAGGGGAGGCTGGGATTTGGAGAGAACCAGGGCCTCTAGAGGATTGTATGAGATGGATTCTTTTATCATAAGTGGAGTTTTTGGGGAAATGGGTGAGCAAGGAAACCTGGCACTCAGCAGAGTAATCATGGGGTTACTACATGTCGGTATCCAGCACAGAGTTTCTGAAGCCATAAGAGGCAGCAAGGGATGAGCCTGGGAGGAAGCCAAGGGCACCTCAATAGGTACATCCTAAGACCAGAAGAGGAGATCTGTGGTTGTTTGAAAGAAAATGGCCCCCATAGGCCTATAGGGAGTGGCACTATTAGGAGATGTGGCCTTGTTGGAGGAAGTGTATCATTGTGGGGGTGGGCTTTGAGGTCTTATATGCTCAAGCTAGGCTTAGTGTGGCAGTTTCTCCCTGCTGCTTTCAGATCAAGATGTAGGACTCTCAGCTCCTTCTCCAGTGCCATGTCTGCCTGCATACCACCATGTCCCACCATGATGATAATGGACTAAACCTCTGAACCTGTAAGCCAGCCCCAATTAAATGTTTTCCTTTATAAGAGTTGCCATGGTCATGGTGTCTCTTCACAGCAATAAAACTCTAACTAAGAGAGATCAAAAGCAGGACTAAGAATTGCCTGCCATAGAGATGAGGATAAAACCAGTGTTCTAGAAGCTGGGGGGTGGGGGTGGAAGCCTTTCTAAAAAGAAAAGGTTATTGTCTAAGTCAAATGCTCTTAGGTGATGTGGTTAGATACCATGTCTTGTCTTTATAGAGTCTTTGAAAACAGATTTTTAATAGATCAACATTTTTTCTAGTGTTCAGCATAATGAGATTTGCAGGCACAGCATCCCCTAGTTACCTCTTTCAGGGTTTTCTTCTTAAATGTACATGATGCATTTTGATCACATCCTCCAGCAAATAGATTTTTAGTGCCAACCTCTGTATGGAAATCTGAGTGTACCATCTTCAGTGAAGTCTCCCTTATTACTGCATTCTGAGCTTATCCCTCAGGTTATTTTCCTAATGTAAACCATGTATGCTATTGGTGTATGGAAGTATTTGGCCTCAGCTTGGGTTATTAATTAGGGTGAATTCTTAGAGATTTATTGAATGTGAGAACATAAAATCCTGTGAAGTTTCCAATGGGATCTCCAGTGAGGTCTTACTGCCATGCTCTGCCAGGCCTGCCTTGCCCTCTGCCTTGCAAATCCTCAGTGGATAGCCACCAAACACACTGGTGGTTTGAATGACATGGCCCCCAGAGGCTCATATATGTGAATGCTTGGTACCCATTTGGTGGAACTGCTTGGGAAGGATTAGAAGGTGTGGCCTTGTTGGAGGAGGTGTGTCACTAGAGATAGGCTTTTAGGTTTCAAAAGCCCATGATATTTACCAGTTAGTTCTCTCTTCCTTGTGCTTGTGGATCAAGATGTAAGCTCTCAGCTACTGCTCCAGCGCCATGCCTGCCTGCCTGCTGCCACGCTCCCTGCTATGATGGTCATGGACTCTAACCCTCTGAAATTGTATTCCCCAATAAACTGTGCCTTATATTAGTTGCCTTGGCCATGGTGTCTCTTCATAGCAATATAGAAAAGTAACTAAGACACCCACCTTCACCTGTAGGAATTTGCTGATCCTTCTGTAAAACCTATTTAAGGCTGAGAAACTATTCCTAATCTTACTGATTACCTATGGCTAGATTTCTCTGAGTTGCCTATTTTTTTGGCCCATATTTTCTACTAACATTTTTTTCTTTAATTGGGTTCAATGGCTGTTCATGTTTGAGAAGGGAAAGATGGACAAGAACAGTAAAGGGGGGGATGGTAGCCCTCTGCTGTCAGGCATGGTTCATGTATTTTCTGCAGTATGTACATTTGTGTGCTTGCTTTAAAACTATGTTAATAGGATAGTTTATTTTTCACAGTGCTGCAGCTTGAAGCAAGAATTTGTAGGTGCTAGGCAAGGACTCTACCACTGAGCCACACCCAAAGCTGTGTTTGTGGTTGAAGTTCTTAATTTTATGTAATAAAGCCTATGACTGCTTGCCTCATTCTCTTTTTATTTTATTCTTTGCTTTTATACCATTAAAACAGGGTTTGGGGGCAGGAGAGTTGCTTCAATGGTTTTGAGCACTTGTTGCTCTTCCAGAGGATTCTAGTTCGGTACCCAGCATCCACATGGTGGCTTATGACCATTTGTAACTCCAGTTCCAGGGAATCCAACACTCTCTTTGGACCTCTCTGAGCATCAGGCACACACATGGTACTTGTATATATACATGTGGGCAAAATACTCATACACATGAAACATAAAATAGACTAATCTTTAATGGGGGGTGGCTTCAGAAAATTTGATTTGAAGGCCAACTCTCTCCACTGACTTTTTGTAACAAAGTTTTCTTGGAGCACAGTTACGGCTGCTCAGTTGCGTATCATCCGTGGCTGCTGTCACACAGTTGAGTTTGTAGCTGAAACTATATGGCTGACAAAGATGAGACTATTTACTCATTCTCTCGACCTTCATAGAAAATGCCAATCAAGTGAAAAGCATTTCTTCAACTTGAAATACCTATTAACTTGCATTTTCTTCTAGGTCTCCATGACCTTCTTTAAATAAATCAAATATGTAATCCCTCTGGAGTTCATTTTAGTATAAAGTAGTAAATGAAAATCTGTCTCTATTTTCTTCTCCAAGAGTTATCAATTTCCCAGCATCCCTTGCTTTCACTCGGGACTGTGACACTGCTTTTGTGCCCCAGGGCCTCCTCTGCAAACATGGGAACTTGCCAAGCTTATTATCTGAGCCCTGGAGCTCTACACTGTGGTGTAATGCTTGAGTTGTGTACTCTTTAAAACTGTGTTAATAGTACAGTTCAATTCTTACAGTGCTGGAACTCGAACCCAGGGTTTTGGACATGCTAGGCAAGGGTTCTACCACTCAGCCACACTCCAAGCTATGGTTATGGTGGAGTTTTTCTTAATGCTTTGAAGTCTTAATTTGTATGTAACAAACCTGTGAATGCTTGCCTTATTTCCTTATTATTTTATCCTTTGCTTTTAGTCTCTTTAAACAGGACTCGGAGAACTTGCTTGATAGCCATGTTAGTTCTTCTCCTTGTCTTCTCTTTCAAAAAACTCTTGGTTCTTGTTGGGCATTCATATAATCGTTAGGACTCTTCGATGAAGTTTCTCTCCAAACATCAAACATTTGGAGGTGTCAGTCGGTGCTATAATAACCAATAGATTTACTTTGGACCAAACTGCCTATTTTCTGAATAGGTCTGGGGTGGAGGGAACAAAACAAGGCTGCTTCTCTCTTGGGAATACTTTGCATTCATTAGAAATTTGGAGGTGGCGGGGTCTTCTCTTTCTTTTTCTTTTTCTTTTCCTGTAGAAGTATCATTTTTCTTCCTGAAAGGAGAGGTTTTGGGCTTTGTATATTAATGTCATATCAAGCCACCTTGTCTCCATCTTGTTTTTTTCCAGCAGATTCTCCGGGGTTTTCTATGTAGAAAAGAACATTCTTTGTCAGTAAGGTTTGATCAGGAGGGAATCAGCTCAGTCCATACCCCCTGGCTCTCTCTTCTCTTCAGACTTCTGTTCCTCCTGCATGTGTATATGGTAAACATATGGACATCCATATATTTGAGCTGCTGAGGACATTCGTATATATTCAGTGACATGTGGCTTTGAGGCTTGTGAACATCCTCTACTGACTGTGAATCTAATCTGGCTGTCCTTGGAGTGAGTGATAGTCACTTTTCTCTTTCCAGTTGATTTTGTCTCTTAGTATGGGGTCTCTCTCTCTCTCTCTCTCTCTCTCTCTCTCTCTCTCTCTCTCTCTCTCTCTCTCTCTCTCTCCTCCCTTTTTACCCCCACTCATGTGTGTATGTGTGTGTGTTTATGTATGTATGTTTGCATGTGTATGTGTGTATTTATGTGTATGTGTGTGTTATCTCTTAGTATGGGGTATGTTTCTCTCTCTCTTCCCCTCTCTCCACCCACCTCTTGTGTATGTGAGTACAGTGTGGTGTGATGTGGTGTGTGTGTGTGTGTGTGTGTGTATGTATGTGTGTGTGTATGTGTGTGTGTATGTGTGTGTGTGTGTGTGTGTGTTATATGTGTCTCAAATGAGGCTCCTATATGCTAGGCAAGCACTTTTTGTCTCTAGCCCTCATTTTGCTTTTTTTATTTTGAGACCGAGTCTGGCTTCATTGCTCAATCTGGCCTTGGACTCACTGGTGCCCAGGCTGGCCTTGAACTTGTAGTCCCCCTTCCTCAGCCTCTCTAATAGTTGAGACTACATGGGCTGAGGTACCAGGACTGACCTATGTAAGTCCCTCCCTCCTCTCTCTCCCCCCTTCCTCCTACTTCTTCCATAGCTACTGTTGACTTATAGATTATAACAGAAAACGCCTCCAAGTTACTTTCCTATTAGTTCAGCATCCTCGAATCCTGATTTTCTAAGAACCAGCTGTGAGTGAGCCTCTTCCTGCAGGAAGCAAGCATGGACCGATTGTGCTTTCATATGCTAAGCACCATGACACCAGCATTCACTCCCAGCAAAAGCAGAATGTCAGCAGCACCCGGAGACCTTCCTGACACCCGATTTCTGACATCGAAGTCAAGGCTCTAAATTTATCTTGTTGAGCTCTGAGCCCATTATCCACCTGCTCAGATAATTTCAGATTCTTGAATGATAAATTAAGACTTTCGTGTCACCAGTGACAAAAGCTCAAATCACCTGACGCAGAACGGGCTCACGTACTGAGAAGTACATGAAGATCACAGTTTTAGGACACGTGGAGACAAGGGTTTACCAAATGCTGTCTGTGTAGATGAGCCCAGCAGCCTGTGAAGTGTAGATCCTGTCCATTCAGCAATCACACTGTCCCAGGCCCAGCAAATCCCAGAATCGAATCTCATTGGCTAAGGTGGTCTTTGGACTATCTTTGGGTCAATCACAGTGGTTAGACCAAAAGCCTATAAGGGTTTCGGTGATGGGTGGAGTCAGCAGCCTTCTCAACTGGTCACTCCCAGCATGAGGCACTGGGCCAATATAGGCCCAAAGCAACAGGGCAACTGACCATGGATGGAACCAGGGGCCCAACCGAACATTTCCTACTTTCAACCTGATTGTCTAAAGTATTTTATCATGCCAGTGTGGTTAGGCAATGCTGTGATTGCCCCTGTCTAAGGCATATGCCCAACCCTGGCATCCTTTCCTCCTGTACTGGACTGACATCAGGGCTCTGGTACGTCTAAGCCAAAAAACAAAATGAGATGCTATGTCTGGAAGCAAGGGAAGAACGTGGATGCCGACCAGACCACAACTGCGTATTGTATTAGTTACTTTTCTCATGGCTGTATGAGACTACCCGATAGATGCAACTTAAGGAAAAGGGGGATTCGTGTGACTCACAGTCCATGTTGGTGGGGAGCGCCAGGTGATGGGAACGGCCCAGTCAGTCTGTGGCGGTGGCAGTGTATGGCATGCAACTAACTGGCAGTTGGTACATGGAGAAGATAGCAAGAGATTCTACTTTGAAAAGAGCCTTCCTTCCCTGCAAAAGCTCAGGCGTGTTCTCTCTGGGGGTTCGGCAAACTGATAGCATTGAAATATGGGCAGAGGACTCTGTGGCTGTCACCAGACTGGCCCTGCTGCTTTGGTAGTGAGTGAGTGGTGAGCTGTGCCAGCCTTTGGAGCTGAGCATCCAGCGCAAGTCACCTTGGACAGAATGAAGCATCCATGTGCTTTCCTGTGGATGGAGGTGTTACAGAGAACCTTGTCAAGAACAGACAGCCAGGAAAAGGAAGCCAGCAGGCCGTGCATGAGCAGTGCCATCTGCATGCTTTCCAGAGGAGAGGGCACTGTGACCAGCACCTTTGAAGATGTCCATCCTGTTGCTAGGCACACTCTCACTGGAGAAAGGAGCCTTCTGCCTATCTTGGCTCTGTGCCACTTACACGAAGGTGCTCATGGACCTCCCTGCCACCTTCTGATTATGATTTGTTTCCCTGGCCAGGTCTGCCCACACAGAGTGGGCTGATCGAGCTTAGATGAGCTCCTGTACACAAGGCCGTTCCCGTCCTTCTGTGGTGCCAGCCTTTTGCTTTGGCGTAGCCTCTCATCTCGGGTAATGGGAGACTATTCCTGGGGAAAGAAGTCACTTTCAGTGATCTGGCAAACCGTGGCCAGTTACCAAGGTAATGTCTCAGGTCCTTGGGGAGACTGAGCCAATGGAGCTTCCTTGGTACTGTTTCAGACTAAAATCACTGTGACTCCCAACCAGCTCCTGCTCCTAGATATTAGTGAGGATACATGTGTAAGGCTTGTCACATGTCCACAGAATCCAGATAGTTCCCGTGTTGGCTTTCTATTGCCATGAGAAAATACCTTAGACAATCAGGTTGAAAGGAGAAAATGTTCATTTTGGCCCCTGGTTTCAGAGATTTCCATCCATGGTCAGTTGGTCCTGTTGCTTTGGGTCTATGTTGGCCCTCATGCTGGGAGCGACCAGTAGAAGTGGCTGCTGACTTCACTCACCCCACCACTAAGCCCCTTATAGGCCTTTAAAACGAGCGAATCCTAAGGCCTTCTTTCAACTTCCCGTCATCAAACAGCCCCATGGAGAACGACTTGGGTTTGGAAAGCAGAAGAATCTTCTAGATTCTTCTCAGAGTATCCTCCATCAGCACAACCATCCTACTTGCGTCAGCAGAGCTGGGCCCTGCCTGTCCTCCATCTAGCAAACACGATTGCATCCAGAGCCATGGGGAGGATTGAGAAAGGATGTAGAAGAAAATGGCTGAGAAGGGCAGAGGGAGGGAGGAAAAATGTACCTTCCCACAGACCCAGAAACAGATCAAACCCCGCACCCTGACGGACAGGGCTCCAGTGCCTCAAGAGAAACTCTGCACACAGGCTTTTTGGCTGAGGTATCATGAGTGCCCTGGACCCCACAAGGGTAGTAATGGCAGTCCTACATGTGAGTTGCCTCTTGTGGCGAGCAGCCCCTCCCCCAACTCTGTGAATTGGTGCTCGATGACTCCTTGAGCAGTTCTGGTGGCCTTGTAGTATGGTTTGATTTGGCATGTCCCCCCAAAGGCTCATGTGCTGAAGGCTTAGTCCTCAACATAGTTTAGAGGTGGGGCTTTTGGAAAGTGACTGGATCATGAGAGCTCTGATCTCATTGATAGATTAATTCACAGATGGGTTCATAGTTGAATGGACTTCTTAGAAGCATTGGAGAATGTAGGAGGCCAAGTCTTGTTGGAGGAAGTAGGTCATTTGGGATGGTGAGCTTTTAAAGGGTCTTTATTGATCCTCTGTGCTCTTACACAAGCTCATCTGTCCTCCCCTCTCAGTGCTTTCTGGCAGCCATGAGGTAAGCAGCTTGGCTCCACCACACCCTTCTGACATAATGTTCTGCCTCACCACAGGCCCAGGCACAATGAAAGCAGCCGAGCTTGGAACCATGAGTCAAGGTCAATCTTTGCTCCTTTGTTAAAAAAATTGTAGTTTATGTATGTGTGTGTGTGTGTTGTGTGTGTGTGTGTGTGTGTGTGTGTGTGTGTGTGTGTATGCATACATGTTTGGAGAGGCCAGAAAATGACTTAGAGGAGTTGATTTTCTCCATCTACCATGTGAGCCCCAGGGATTGAACTCAAGTCATCAGGCTTGGCAAAAGGGACCCTTTTCACACTGAGCCATCTTGCTAGCCCCTTTCCTCTTTAAGTTTATTTTTTTTTCACAGCAATGCTGATTCACACATCTTGCCTTGGCTGTAGTTAGCTGCAGGGCCATTGTGTTCTGGGCTCAACTAGGATGACTTAGTCTCTTCTTCCATGTGGTCTTCATCTAGCAGGGTGCTTTTAGGATTCTAAGAAGGCAAACCCCAGTGCACAAGTGTCTACCCAGCCTTTGCATTGAGCAGAATGGGTCACATGGCCAACCTCAGCACCAATATGGGAGGAATGTATATATTTCACATGTGCTGAAAGGCATCACTCACTGGTGGCCACCATTGTTGTAATCCACCATTCATTCTAGACTTAAAAAGATGTTATTAGTGTGTATTTGTTGTACAAAGTGATGGGCTTCGTGATGGCATTTTTGCTCAAATGTATCATGTACTCTGACCATATTCTTGCCCTGTCCCTTTCCCTGCTCCCTTCCACACTCTTCATAAATAGTTGCCCTTTTATTTTCATGTAATTAACATACATGTACAAGTGTATATGTAAATGTATACGTATATGCGTATGCATATATATGGACACAGGTTTCACATGTGAGAGAAAACATGCACTATTTTTCTTTCTGGGTCTGGCTTGTTTTGCTTAATATAATAATCTCTAATTCAGCCTATTTTCCTGCAAACACTGTAACTTTCTTCTTTTTTAAATGTTTAAATTATTTTTAAAGTTTATTTATTCGTCCCCTGTTTGTGTGTAAGTATGTGTCAGTGTGTGTACAGGTACATGCGTATGGAGGTCAGAAGAAACATGTTGGATCTTCTGGAACTGGAGTTAGAGACAGTTGTGAACCACCTAATATGGGTGCTGGGAACTGATCTCGGGTCCTCTGAAAGAGCAGCAAGTGCTCCTAGCCGCTCAGCCATCTCTCCAGCCACCTCCATTCATCTCATGGCTAAGGAATCTCCATTGTGCATTCCTGACACACTTTCTCAGTCAGTTCCCTTGATGAACAGCTAGGCTGAGTCTAATTAGACTGGCGGCTTGTCTTCAGACTGGAGTCCTCTTGGCGGTCAAGTTGGCCAAACAGCATGGTCTGCTATGGATGCCTCTGAAGGTCTGGGATCTACTGGGTGATCTGAATGCCATGGCCCCGAGTTGGGGATGCTGAGGATCTGCTGGGCATATGCTCTAAAACCGTGTGGCAGTCAGGACTTGGCACTGAGCATGGCGTGTGCTTATTTGATTTTCTTGCTTATTAGCTGCAGAGCAGGGGCAGTGATTTATGTGATCTCATAATATTATACTGAACACGCAATATCTGGGGTCAAAGGCTGGGTCAGCATGAAGCAGACAGGACCAAGCAGTAATCCACAGCCAGATGGAAAGGGTTATTAGTTCACAGATGCTGTTCGCCTGGTGATAAAAACAGCTTTCAAGGAACGGATGACAGGGAGAGTGAATACCAAAGGGCCCGGAGTGAGGGAGGGCAATGCCACGGGAGGCCTAGAAGGCCGAGACCATGGAATTGTGCCATCTAAGTTTTAATATCTATTCTGTGGCCTTGGGCAAATTTACCTCTCCTCTTTTGGACTCAAGATTCCTCTGTTCACCAGAGAGAACTGTTGGGAAGCTGTAAACTTTCAGAGTTAAAGGCTGGCTAGTGAGGATAGCCAAGGTAGATATTGCTGTTTGCTGCTGGCCTCTGTCAGCCAGAAGCCAAGTTAACAGCACTTCCTCCTCCTTGTGCTGTTCACCCTCTCGCTGTATCTGCCCTGTTGCTCCTTACTGACCTGTCAGTCATTCCTGTTGAGAACCCTCTTACAGCATTCACTTCCATGGTAGTGGAAGGAGGCCGCATTTTGTTTTGTGTTGTAGCTGTTTACATTGTAAACATGAATGAAATGGAAAGATTTGACCCCCTCCAAGCTCCCCACAATGTGTCACCTAAAATATGCTTGCCTTGGAGTCCTTCCAGGGTCCCCAAAACGAAAAGACCCACCCCGTAACTTACTGCTGACTGATACCATAGACCTCTTCGGATCTATTGAGCTGGTTAGAGCTGTGTGTTTGGGTTGGCTTGGCCAGCAGTGTGGATGTTAAAAACCTATCTTAATTACAAGAGCTCTTTGGTAGGCCCCTAATTAGCATCTGTAAATTGCTCACTCTAACCTTTTGGAGCCAATGCCATCTACTCTCTTATTGTTAAAAGAACCCTCATCCCTGGACGATTTTAAAAAAGTTTCTCCCAAGTCGGTTGGCACCTAGTGTTTTGTCAAGGAGACATGGCGGCCACCCTTGCCTGGATGGGCTCTGTGTCTGCAGTCACTCTTTCCGGCTCATGAGTTCCTTCTCCATTTGCTGCCCACGCTACTGAAAATAACTTGTTTTCTGGCAAGCCTGAAATGAGATTCCTTCTGATTTAATCAGAGCCATAGCGAAGCTCTTCCAGCTCTCTGGAGGAATCCTCTAGAGCCAAGGGCTGCCTAGGGGTGGGACCTGACAAGGGGGAGGAGCCTCCAGCCAGAGCATCACATCTGGCACCATGCCAAGCAGGCATGGGTATCTTCCTGCCGTGAGTCAGACCCTGATGGCCTGCGGGTGTGTTTGTGGCCTGTGTTCCGTAGGGTCCATTGTCTCGTTCCCTGTAACCTAGCTTGAAGGCCTCAGAGACAGTAGGCAGGACATGATGTCCCTCCACACCAGCTGCTCAGGTTGGTGGAGCCAATGTTTTCCACATAGGGAGAGAATAGGACATGTTTGTCCCCACTAAAGCCAGGGTCCACTTGGTTGTTCCCAGGTGGCATTCAACTAGAAGGTAACTGCCCCGGGTAAGAGAAGAAGTTGGGGGTGACAGAGTAGCTGATGAGCGACAGGAGGGGTGCGTGATAGCATTGGCCACTGAAGGAGCAGACAAGGTGAGGAGAAAAGCTGGGGAGAGGGAGTAGCTGGGAAGAGGAGTACCTGGGGAGAGGAAGTAGCTCGAGAGTGGGTAAGTGTGAACTGAGGTGGCTGAGGGCAGCCCAGGTGGGAGAGGCTACTCTGCCTTATGTATTGACCTCCTTTTGTAGGGCTGGCTGCTGGATCAAATTTGATGCCCAGGACCCAGTCTGCTGCCTGCCTGTGGTGTATAGCTCTCCTGGCCCAGGCTGCGTGGTGACTGTGGCAAGTGGATGTGTTGTGGTTGGGTGAGGGTCTCACCTTGGGGAAGGTGCTCTGAAGACCTGTTACCACCACCCACAACTCAGCCATCACCTCATTTCATCAGCATTCCCTTGACGCCTCCCTCCTTCTCTCCCTCCCTCCCTCCCTCCTTCCCTCCCTCCCTCCTTCCCTCCTTCCTCCTTCCTTTGTTTTTTTGAGATAGGGGTCATTAAACAGCCAGACTAGTCTTGAACTCACTTGCCTCTGCCTCCCAAGAGCTGGGTTTAAAGGCGTGAGACACCCCATTCATTTCACTGTATTTATTTCTTTATTTTGATAAGGTTCTACCACAGGCTGGCCTTGAATTCTCTATGTAGTTGAGGATGACCTTCAGCTTCAGATCCTCCTGCCTCCACCCAGGATTTACAGGTGTGCACCACTGTGTCTGGATTTTGTAGTGTTAGTGATAGAACCCCGGGCTTCATGATGCTAGGCAAGCACTCTGCCCCTGAGCTATTTCCCAGCCCCTTGTGCCAATGTCACTACACACCAACCCACTGACACCCTTAGCAACTCTCTAATCCCCACTAATGGCCCCACTTTCCAGATGGGCAGTCAGAGGCTGGGAGAAGTCTGCTGTTGGGGTCTGTGTGCTAAGCCCAGTGCTGCAGTCCTGGTCACACATGCATGGGACATTCCTCTCTCTTTAAAGCCCAATGTGCCTCCTCTCTAGATCATTGCACTTGGCGAGGTCTAGGCTAGCAAGGGCTCAGCATGAGCTTCCTGCCTAAGCAAGGAGCCGGAGGAACAAGCTCAATGCTCCTGGCCCCCATCTGCCCAGCGGTGCAGCCACCTGGCCCCACTGACACAGACCCATCCCCAGGGAGGCCTGGCACATAAAGTCAAGCTTCTAGCCAGGCTTCCCTCGGACCTCATTTGCATGGAGATGTTTATAGTCTTGGGTGACTTTCCATCACCCACATCCGAGAGATGGCGGTTTCCCTTCTGTCTGACACGGTCCTTCTGAACATCTCAGGACAAGTGCCATGTCAAAGGTCACACTCCGCTGACGTTTCCAAATGCATCCTCAGCCAGGCTTTGTGGCACACAACTGTAATCCCAGCCCTGGGAAGTCTATGGCAGAGGGATCACAAATTGGAGGCCAGCCTGGCCTGCAAAAACTCGTCATCTCCTACCAGGGATGTAGCTCAGTTGATAGAGCACTTGCCCAACATGCACGAAGCCCTGGGTTCCATCCCCAGGGCCACATGAACCTGGTGTGATGGTTCAGACCTGTAATCTCAACACTGGGCAAGCTGAGGCAGAAGGATCAGAAATTTAGAGTTATCCTTGGCTACATAGCTAGCCTGGGTTACATGAGACCCTGCCTCAAACAAAACAAACTAGTCTTCTGACACCAGGTTCTTGGAATCATTGTCTAAGAATAATTCCAGGCCTTAGAAAAACATTAATTTGGAACGGATTTGCTTGTGGGTCCCGAAGAGCCCACCCACTCCTCATTTCAGCAGCTAAGCCATCCACTCCAGGAAGCTGGTGACTGGCAAAACTGTTTTTCACTAGGGGAGTCTTAAGGTTAAGCACTGATTAATAGAACGGGGTTGGACCGGATGTAAACAGAGCAAGTAGGTAGGTTTGGGGACGAGCCGAATGCACCCTTCTTGCCTCTGCAGCTGAAAATACATCCTTAAAACCCACACAACTCTGTAGATGCCTTAAAGTTCCATTTTTGGCAAGTATATTCTGGTCTTGGTGTGCTCCAGCTAGTCTGTAGCTTCTGAGTCATGGCACTGGGTGGCTGATCATGGCCTTGACCTGGGTGTCCTCAGGACATAGCCAACAGGAGCCCGCATCCCCAGGGGATTTGAGTCTATTGATCTTTGGGTGGATTTGGTTAAGGCACCTGCTAAGGCATCTAGGCACTATCTGTGTCAGCTGGGACTGCCATAGCCTGGGTGCAGTGGCAGACATTGTCATTACATTTCTGGGGAAGCTAGAAGCTCACAGCCAGGGTCTCAGAGCATGGCAGTTCTGGAGGCTAGTTCATGGTCAAGGTCTTAGGCACTTGGTTTCTGGGGAAGCCTCTCTTCTTGTCTTATCACTTATTGGTAGTGTGTTCTCATGGCCAGGAGAGAGAGCTTCTGGTATCTCTTCCTGTAGGTATCTCTTCTGGTGTCTCATCCAAAACTAACACTTGGCAAAGACCTGTCTCTGAATATCCTCATACTGGGGACTAGGGCCTTAATAAGAGATTTTGGGGGAGACAGTTAGGTCTCAGCAGGTATGTTGTTGGGCCAAACACTGGCTTCTTTGATGACCCCTGGCTAGGGTTCCCTACAAAGCTGGAAAAGACTCTTCAAGGCAGGGGATGACACCAGGTGGTCCTGTGTGGATGAACATCCCTGTCCCTCCCACAGGCCATCTGCTCTAACCACCTACCCTTCTTTCACCCCCTGCAGTCCGTGGTCTCTCTCTGTTGCTGCTCCCTGCTCTTATGGCAGGGGCTGGAGTGGGGAGCCTGTCTTTAAGAGCATTGGACTCAGATTCAAGCCTAAGTTCTACTAATTGCCTGTCGTATGACTTGGGGCGAGTCACTTGACCTCTCTGGATCCTAGGGATAGTCAGAGCTATTGGAGGATGGTGGCCCATGCCTGTGTCACTTCTGTCCAGCTGCAAGCTAATGCCCATTGCTATTTGAGATGGGTAGATGCTAGAAGAAGACCAGACCATGCCCATGGATGAGGGCAGGGACAGGACCATACCTGAGTGTCTTCAGTACAACGGTCCCATTCAGAGCCACGGTTAACCGCCTAGTCCGGGAGTTTGCCTGCAAGAAGCTCAGCTTGGTTCTGATGAGGACCCATGCTGCTATGCCTTACTCCCTATTCCCACCAGTCATTGCCCATCTAACGACCAGGACAGTGGCCTCTGGTCTCCTTCTGCACACACCTGCTCCCTACCGCTCCAGGTCTCCTATTAGACCCTACCGAGCCCAGGGTTCCTGCAGGAAAGCTCAAATCCAGTCTGTGCTTGAGCAGAGCCCAACCTTTGCTGCCTCCCTCTCCTGGCCCCATCTGGAGTCCTGCGTGGACTGGGCTGACGGCCTGAGAGCACCAAGAGAAGTTATATGAGGAGTGAAAAATGGATGTCAGGTGACCACTAACCCTCAGCCAGTCCCCAAACAGATGAATGGGAGATAAGAACAGCATTAGTGGGTTGGCCATGGAACTGGGTGGGACACTGTGAGAAAGAGGAGGCAGATGGTAGTGCTAGGATGCTGCGGGAGAAAGTGGGGCACAGAGAGAGTCAAAGACCTACGTGGGGCTTCTCGCTCAAGTTGGATTTGGGCCTGAGGTCTGAAGAGTACCAAGTCTGTGCTCAGAACTGCAGTGCAGCCCAGCACCCTGCAGAGAGTGGAAGGACACACTGACAGCTGGCCCAGTGATGGACCTGGTGCCCAGAGGCACAGGGAAGAGCCCACAAGGCTGAGACACAGGCTGACCCTTTGTGCAAAAGATTTTAGTACCATGGATGACCCTGACCATCCTTAGATGCCATGAAGATTTCTCCTGGATCCAGGCAAGAGGAAACAAACACCAGAAATGGCCAGTCTGATATGCAGGGGCTGAGAGGGGCTGAGTGGCTGAGGCCAGGCCAGGTGTGTATCTGCCTTCTGGAGAGCATACAGGGTCTCCTCCTCTCTGCTGCCGCTCACCCAGACCCTGCCTTCCACGGCTATGGCTGCAGACTTGCTGATGCTCAGAGGTACAGAGGACAGGCAGGGGCCTTCTGGCCTCGGGGAGGATGAGCTTCGGTGTGGACTGATCTAAGAGCTTTCACTGGTGCCCTGGGGTGTGGAGCAGAGAGCCTTGCTGTGCTCTGCCAGCTGAGGACATGGTGACCCTGAGGGGCACACTGCCTGGCAGTCAGCTTGTTCCCTGATGCTAGCTGCTTCTCTGCACTTACACCTCAGAAAGGCAAAGGTGTGCAAATGGGGTGTTTCCAGCAGTGGCTTGCGTGGGGGGTGGGGTGGTTAGATCACCATGTCTGACCACAGAGACCCGGGCGCCTCTGACTTCCCCTCCTGTCTGCAAAGCATGAACTTGGCCGGTTTGCTCTGTCTCCTGATGTTCCTGTTGCAGGTTGTCCTGGGTGACTATGAGCAGACATGAGTCCTTGCCACTAGTGTGAAGGAGGGCTAGGGTCTCCCATAGTTTGGTTCCCTCTCTTATCCCTGGCTTCACCTCTACCCCGTTGACTCTAGGGTGGTGACAGGAAGAACAAGGACCTTTACTGGCTGTGTCCTGGTACCTCTCACATCAGCTCTGTCTCCCTGGACCTCAGCTTTTTTTGTGGGGACAGTGATGGTATCAGTTATAGTCATTTTAATGAAACCATGACTTACATAAGCCTGCTTGGAACAGTGACTAGCCTACAGCAAGGGGTAGTCTCAGAGAGATGGATGAGGATTTTCTATTAAACAAATTAAATGCATAAAGAACCAACAGTCCTACTGCCAGCTATTTCCATAACTTGTATCCATATATAAACTTATCTGCATTTTTCATGATAACGCCAATCCAAATGCTCATCAACTGATGAATGTGGTATATCCACACAATGGAATATTATTCTACCATGTAAATAATGAAGTATTGACACGTGGCTACAATGAGTCTGAGCCTGGCTCAGTGACAGAAGCCAGCACGAAAGGTCACTTATTATATGATTATATTTTAATTTACATATTTCAAGAATATGCAAGTCAGAAAATAGATTAGCAGTTACTTAGGAAGCAGGGAGAGGAAGGAATGAGGAGTGATTAGTTATAGTTTGCAGTAAGCAAGTACAGAGAGGCAAAGCACTATGTCCCAGGTCACACAGTGTTTAACAGGCTGTGACCAAGGGGACCATAAGACGTCCTCAGTCCAGAAAGGCTTTAGTCCCCCTCCTCTCAGGGTCTTCCTGGCCTGGGGTGGGGAGGGAGAACCCACAGAAAGCTGGGTTTTGAGCTGTAGGCCAAAGGTGGGCATGTCCTGATGGCATCTCTGACCCAGTTTGGGGGTTCTTGTCAGGCTGCAGAAATCGATTTGCAGAAAGATGGTTTCCACTTAATTAGTATGGCCTGCTTCCGGCTGGGAATGTACCATTAAATGGGCTAGGTCACCTGGCAATCATGCCAGTGGCCTCAGCTCCTGTCCCCAGGGACTGTCTGCCCCTTGGGCTCTGTCCCCTTAGCAAGCCGCTATTCTGAATGCACTGTGGAGTAGGAGACCCGCTTTACCCACTTCCCAGCCCAAGAAATCCAGGGTGAGCAGGGCAAGCCTCAGATGGCCCTGCGCTGTGAGGGACCCGCCTGGAAGGCTCCACCCAAGTGTGCAAGGCCCCAGCACAGAGCTTGCTGCAGACCAACCAAACTCACACCTGTCCATGCGTCACCTTGGATTCCTAATGCAGCATCACAGCTGTGGCTGTCACTTACAGCTCCCAGAC
>CABHPR010146533.1:0-32424 GCA_902168415.1 Peromyscus melanophrys
TTGTTGTTGTTGTTGTTGTTGTTGTTTTTGAGACAAGGCCTCACCATGTCATTCTGGCTCTCCTATATAGACCGGATTGGTGTTGTGGGATATTTGTTTGCACTGACACTCCAGACTTCCAATAAAGTTAAACCTTGAATCAGAGGGTGGAGTCAGCAATTGGCTGACCAGAATTAGCCATAGATTTGTTGAAGGATGGAGGGAGTCCAATAGAGAGGTAAGGAAGAGATAAGGAGGGGCTTGGAGAGGTTTCACAGGTTTTTCAATCTGGGAAACGTGGAGAGTAGGGTTGGCCAGTCGTTCCCCTGCTGTTCTTTGGATTTATCAGGTTTTTATCTCAATTTCTGACTTCCCAAGTTTTTACTAATACTACAACAACTAAGAAAAACACATTATCTGGTGCCCCATGTTGGTGCCAAATGTAGTCGGGCTTTTCTTTGGACCACCAGCTCACAAATAACAACATAGAGACTTATTTGAGCTGCTAAACTGTCTTGCTCTGGTCCATTGGGCCTCCTTCAGCAACTGCGGCACTATGACACATCCATTTATTTGCTTGTCTAGTCATCTGGAATATGGTTACTTCTTACCTTCCTCTATGAGGTTGGAGTTCTTCCTTTGACAAAAAATAGCACCCCAAACTATAGGTTGTTAAGAAGAAAAAAAAAAAGCCAAGAGCCTGCTATAACGATGGAGCAGGCTTAAGTAAAAGACTGGTTTTTAAGTAGCAAGCTGGGGAAGTAGCTCAGTTGACAGAGCACCTGCCCAGCAGCATCAAAACCCTGGGTTTGACCCAGCATGGCATAAACCGCAATGGTGGTGTGTATGACCTATGTACCTATGACCTATGATCTGTGTACCTATGTACCTATGACCTATGATCTGTGTACCTGTGTACCTATGACCTCCCCACTAGGGAGGCAGAGACAGGAGGATCGAAGGTTTCTGCTAACCATGCAACAAGTTCAAGTCCAGCCTGGGACACATGAAACCCTGTCCCAAACAAACAAAACACCAGGCGTAGGAGGTTTATCTCAGCGATAGAGTTCATAGCTAGCATGCTCTCAGACTTAAGAGTAATCCTCCGTTCCAGAGAAAGAGAGAGAGAGAGACAGAGAGAGAGAGAGAGACAGAGAGAGAGAGAGACAGAGAGAGAGAGAGAGAGAGAGAGACAGAGACAGAGACAGAGACAGAGAGAGAGAGAGAGAGAATATAATAGTTTTATCATCTTTATTCTTTAATTCAAACGCCCTAACATGTCAATATCAGGGATCACCTAGTTTATAAAACCTTGCCTCTCACACTATGTAGATACCTGTGTTTGCTTCCAAACTGGCTCACAACCCATTCACTATAGAAGCGATTGGACGGGATTTTAGCAGCCTCTTTTTAAAGGGAACAAAAGAGATTGAATGTCATATATAGTTTAAGACTAGATTATGTTTTATGAGACACTTTCCACTTGTGCCAGAATGGAGGGCTCTGGACGGACTAGGTTCGGATGTACAGGCTGGGAGTTCTATGGCAAACGAATCAAAGCCCATTTTCCTCAGCCCTCCGTTGCTACTGGTCTTGGAGGTATGTGATGGTTGTGAGTAGAATCAGATGCTGTGACCTTGTGTGTGACCCCAACGGTGCTTAGATGAGACCGAAAGTGGCAGAATCAGTGAGTTCCAACAAATTAGACAGCCAGCATCCGGAGAGCCGTACCCTGCTCCCCGCTCCGCGCCCCCAGCCAAGAGATGTAGAAGGTTGGAAGTCCCAAGAGGGTTCAGGCCGAGATTAAAGCAAACAAAAAAAATCCAACCGCTTTTCGTTGTCGGCAAATGGATTCTGCATAATTGTATTTTCAATACAGAGCAAAATTAGGCACCCTGTGGAAGGAAGCACCCCGGAGGTTCCTTTCCTACGCTGCGGAACTGGTTGTACAATGCTCCCCACGTCTGAGTCATTCTGAGCACGCCATGCTTTACGGCAGGACACCCACTTTACTACTGTGTTGAGTCGGTGATTAAAAACAAAAATAGACTCAGCCACTTCACCCACGGTGTGATTCTTTCATCTGAGCGCAAGAGAAGCGTCATTTAGAAGCCGTTGATTATCGCTTCAAATATCATCTTTCTAAGTGGTACCCCCCCCCCCTTGGGTGATTTTCCATCTCCAGGCATGGTGGCTTTTTTCTTATTGCTGCAAGAAAAGCTGAGGCCCTGGGGTCCTGAAAGACCTGTCAGGCATCTCCACTTAGACAGCGGGGCCCAGATCTGACTGAAAAATAAACATCTGAACATATGTTCAGATCTAGCTGTCCTGGTTAGTTGTGGTCAGCTAGACACAAACTAAGAGTCCCCTGGGAAGAGGGAACCTCCATCGAGGGATTGCCACCATCAGATTGGCCTGTGGGAGGAGCCACCCCTTGGCAGGTTGTCCTGGGAGGAAGAAGAAGCAAGCTGAGCAAGCCAAAAAGCAGCCTTCCTCCACGGTTCTGCTTCGGTTCCTGGCCCCGGGTTCCTGCCGCGAGCTCCTCCCCTGGCTTCCCTCTGTGATGGACGATGGCTTGTGTACACTGTAACAAACTCTTTCCTCCCCAAGTTGGTTTTGGTCAATGTTCTATCCCAGCAACACAGAGCAAACTGAGACATCCTTTCTCTTCTGCTACTGGGAGAAGGTAGTTTTTCTGGCTGTTTTCTTTTCTTTTCTTTCTTTTTTTTTTTTTTAAGATTTATTTATTTATTATGTATACGAAAGAGGGTGCCAGATCTCATTACAGATGGTTGTGAGCCACCATGTGGTTGCTGGGAATTGAACTCAGGACCACTGAAAGAGCAGTCGGTGCTCTTAACCTCTGAGCCATCTCTCCAACCCGGCTGTTTTCTTAACTCACCCCCACTGCTGGGAACTCTGCTTTGGTTTGGATTGAATGGTTATTGATAGGCTTCATCAAGGATTTAGAATGAGATCAGAAACAGAAAATCTATGGATGGATGCTGGTGAACGGAAACCTAGACTACAACCATGCACTTACTTGAAACTGCAAACGTTGAGAACTGCACTTTCCACCTGGTGTCTTTCTCCTGTCCCACACTCTCCGCCCCCAGACACTATCAGACACCCTCAGTTTCCTTCTCCATGCCCTCATCCCCTCTCAGCCCCTCTGGACCCCATCCATCACTCCAAAACCCCTTGTCTATAAAAGCTCATCAATACCTCTGATTAAGTGCCACTCTGGGTGTGGAGGAAAATTGCTTGCTTAAAATAATTAACTCCTCTTTGTTCCACCCCAGCTCCCATCCCGTGCCCACACCCACAGCCACCCCTGGTGCATCATTGGGAGCACAGCACAAAGATCCTTGTAGCCACAGATCCCCAGAGAAACCAGGAATGTTAAGCACACAGGATTGTCCTCTCAAAGGAATGGATGTAAAAACCTATTCATCCATCCAGAAAGCCGGGAATTGAAGGTGATTCAAAGCCTGGTCATTCTGCGTTATCTGTTGAGCCAGGCCATATCAAGCTCCTACAACCAGGACCCCAGGTGGCTAATAATCTAGATGACCCTTAACAGTCTGGGGCTCCCCAAAACCCCCACAACCAGAACCAGAGGTAGTTAATAGCCCAAATGATCTCTATGCTATCTGTATGACCGAGACCAGGCCAAACCCTTAGACCCTTAAGCTAACACAGGTAGCCTATCTCAAGAACCCATCTTTGTGGAAGGAATAGTATGTGCCCTGAGTTGAGTTTCAATGTAATCATGCTTCCTTGTGCACTGGGGATTGTATTACACCAGGAAACTTTTTTTCAAATTTTTAATGGGCCTTAAATACATTGGGAATGAACCACCTGACATCAGACTCCCTGAAGTTTGATCAGAGTTGATAAAGTCAGTCTGAGCTGATTTTTCTTTCTTACCTCTTCGTGGTTCACGTCCCTACCTGCCTTGACCACTTACAGGGTCCCCCTCAGTGCACATTATGAAATGCCCACCCCTCTACTTGGGTTCTATGTCCCATACTCTAACATTCTTGATGACTTCTGTAGACGCCCCCCTTTCTCTGTTTCACTATCAGTTCCTGCCTCCTGGATCGTTCCTGTCAACAATAGTGCACTCTAGTGTTTCCTTTCAAACAACAGAAATTAGCCCTGCCTTCCTCTTCCACCCAGCTCTGGTGTGTGCTGGTCTCTCTGCTCACCTGACCAACCATGTCCCCGTTCACCGTTGACCAGACTGTGCATCACTGAGGCCAAACTCTCCCGCTGTGCACACCGAGTGGAACTCCATTTGCTTCCCACTTTCCAGTGCACCCCTTCACTCCCATTGCCTCTGACTTGCCTTGGCTGGTGTGTCCTTCAAACACAACAAACTGAAGACATCAGGGAGCCTCTGAACACCTGCCATTTTACTTCATGTGTCACTAGCAAGCACGTCCCTTTACTGAGTGCCACCCTCTCTCCCCAGAGAGACTCATTAGCTCTCCCAGGTGTGACCTGACCTGATAGAAGACTACGCTGTACTAGAATATGAGGATACTGTCTTCTTAGCTTCTGGACAGCCACTGAAGGGCAAGCCCCCCAACACCCCCAAAATACTAACATCAGGTCTGGCACCCACAGAAGTAAGTTCTTTTTTGTTTTGCGTTCTTTGGGGGCATTCCTGCAACTTGGCATCAACAGTCAGAGCAGATGGCTTTGATTTTAGCAAATGTTTCTGCTGTCAGCTTATAGAAGCCCAAATAGCATCAGGCTACAGAGCAAGAGGGGAAAATGGAGGAAAGAAATAGCCAGAGGAGTCTTCAGGAATGCCAAAGCAAGCACTCTCCTGCCTTGTCCTACCCTCAGCCTGACGGGGTCACCCATCTCCTGTGTTTCTTCCTTTGCCTTCCTCAAGATATAGCTTTCAGAAGCCTTCTTCTCCCCAGATTTAAACATGAACATGGTAAATACAGTATCCTGTTCCTCTAAGCCACTGTTACCCTAAAGACAAGAGAAATGTGACATTTCAAACAAATGGAGGCCACCCTCCTGTGCTGTGATGTTTTGTCTGTCCCCTACCAGCCAACAGTATGCAATGAAAGTTTACTGCTTTCCAAGGAGATGCTTTTTACCAAAGCCTAGTAGCTGTAAGGTTTGAACTTGCTGCTGTCACTCCATGACCCAAGGAGAATCATGCCAGCAGGGACTGTGTTCCTTAAAGCCTGCAAGGGACCAGCCAGGTAGTCACCAAAGGGACATAGGTTAGAATCATGAAAAGCTCCCCTCACTTGGGAGGCAGAGGCAGGCAGATCTCTGGGTTGGAGGCCAGCCTGGTCTACAGCGTGAGTTCCAGGACAGCCAGGATTACACAGAGAAACCTTTTCTCAAAAAACAGTATTAAAAAAAGAAGAATTAACATCACCATGAAGTGCTAAGGAATGACACTGTTCCACTCAGCCTTGGAGTCAGTAACAGTGGAAAGGGAGGGAAGGCATGGGGAATGACAGAACTCAAAAGTAGCACCGACTATTTGCTGGCACCGAAAGTCACCAGGGAAGAAGGAAGGCACTGTAATAGAACTTTAAAAGAGAAGCCAAAAAAAAAATTTATTTATTTTTTTTGGCTTTTTTTTTGCAGGCTCACCCAAACTTAAATTTAAGTATGTTAGGTCCTTAAAACACTTTCAAACTACGCTGAACAAAATACAGCTGTGGACTAGCTTCAGCTCTTGAGCCGTGAGGTTGTGGTCTTTGTCTTTGGAGCTGGAAATCCACAGCACAGCCAACCTTCAGCTGTGTGCCCGGGCCTGCGATGGCGTCACGTAAAAAGAATAGGTTCTCCCTGGTGGACCAGCTAATAAGAGGGGTCCCCTCTCTCTAATTTCCACAGCGGTGCTCGTGTGTGCCAAATGCTACTCTCCCAAAAAGACACAGCCTGTAAAGGTGAAGCTACTGAGGGGTTTCCTATGACTGTCAGGTACAGAATGGGAAAAGTCACAAGTTGGTGACCCTAAGTGTAGATGGCCGCTGTTAGCAATGCTGACTTCTTTGGGTTCAAGGATAGTTTGGTTTGCATCTGTACAAGCTTTTATAGCAAAAATCAAGTACAAGTATACAAACGCATGGTGTGTTTCAGGAAGGACAAAAGAGGGTTTCATGAAGTAGGCCAGTGGGAAGAACACACTTTTTTTGTAGGGGGTAGGGGCTGGTTTTTCGAGATAGGGTTTCTCTGTGTAGTTTTGGTGCCTGTCCTGGATCTTGCTCTGTAGACCAGGCTGGCCTCAAACTCACAGAGATCCACCTGCCTCTACCTCCCGAGTGCCGCCGCTGGGCCAGAACACACTCTTGTTTGGTAATAGTCAGACAGGGGGAAAGTGCATTCCAGGAAGTGGGAACCAAGTGCCATCTGCCGGCCTTGGCATGAGTGACCCATGTTCTGGAGAGGTAGTCTCCTGCCTGTGGAAGAGGGAGGAGAAACCACTGGTGGGAAAAACACCCCCTGGATTTCCTTTTGTTTTTAATTATGTGTATACATGTGGGTTTGTAGATGTGAGTATGGGTGCCTGCAGGGGCCAGAGGCATCGGATCCCCCCTGGAGCTAAAAATTACAGGTAGTTCTGAGCTGAGACTCCAACTCTGGTCCTCTGCAAGACAATACTTGCTCTTAACTGCTAAGCCATCTCTCCAGCCCCAACACCAGCTGATGAACTTTTTTTCTTCTTTAGTTTTCAAAGATAGAAATGAAGCTGATTGCATCTGATGCTTTAACATTAAAATTGTTTGAGAATTTCAGACGCACATATAATGTGTTTTGATGAAGTCTCCTCCATCCCCTCACCCTCTAAACCCTCCCCCACACTCCCACCACTGTTCCAGCCCAATTTTATGTGCTCTTCTCTGAAATTCCACAGAGTTCACTTAGTGCTGCCAGGGTCTGGCAGCCTCTCAGGGATTGCATCCCTGAAGAAAATCGACCTTCTCTTCCTCTCCGCAGCTAGGGGTGGGGCTTTGTGATACCCGCTGGTTTGATTATCACCTTGTCATCAAACCTTCTATGACCTGAGTCCAATCATGGCATACACGCATACACACACACACACACACACACACACAACACACCAGATAGATAGATAGATAGATACATAGATACATAGATAGATAGTTGGATACATACATATATACATACATACATACATACATACATACATACATAGATGGGTGGGTGGGTGGGTGAATGGATGGATGGATGGATGCATGCATGCATGCATGGATGCATGGATGCATGGATGCATGGATGGGTAGATAGATGGATGGAGGGAGGGAGGGAGGGAGGGAGGGACGGACGGACGGACGGACGGACGGACGGACGGACGGACGGACGGACGGACAGACAGACAGACAGACAGATAGATAGATAGATAGATAGATAGATAGATAGATAGATAGATAGATAGATGTAAAAAGGAGTCATGTTTGTATTTGGGAATAGCAGAGCTTTGCAATGGGACTAGACGCTATACTGTGAACACATTCAAACAGGTTGAGACAAGAAAAAGTTTTAAAAGACAGAAGTAAAGACAGTAATATCATATATTTTGAAATCACAATCTTTGGCCACCATGATTAATAACTTCTGTGATAAGAGAGAGTTGCTGGGCAGAGGTCCTTGAGGAAATGCTCTTTGTACAAGGTTGTAGGGGAGCTGTTAGAGTTTGCTTTTCTGTGTCTGTGGTAAACACCATGACCAAAAGCAATTTCAGGAGGAAAGGGTTTATTTTAGCTTACAAGTAACAGCCCATCAGCTAGGGAGGCCAAGGCAGGAGCTTCAAGTGGAAACGATTGGGGGAATACTGCTCACTGGCTCGCTTTCAAGCTAGTAGTCTGCTGCTCATCATGTATTGCCCAGAGACACCTGCCTACTGTGGGATGGTACCGCCCACGGTGGACTGGGCCTCTTAGCATCAAGAAATAGTGACACAGACATGCCCACAGGCCACTCTGGGGGAGACAATTTGTCTATTGAGGTTTCTCTTCCCAAGTATGTCAAGTTGACAACCAAGATTTGCTGCCACAGGGGCCTATACAAGCTTGAAGTCCTGGCAATTTTCTGTATAGACACAATCAGGCAATCTGGCTTTATTTACTTTGGGGAGTTGGGATTAGGGGAGTTGGGGCTAGCACAAATAATTCCTATTTTGATTTTAACAATTTTTGCCTTTTTGCTTTTATAATACATACACACGTTCTTATCTTTGTATATATATGTGTATGTATGTGTGTGCATTTCTCATGTATATGTGTGTATTTCTCACATATGTGTGTGCATTTCTCATATACATGTATGTGTATGTATTTCTCATATGTATGTGTGTATATTTCTCACATATGTGTGTATTTCTCGTGTGTGTGTGTGTACTATGTGTGTTGGTATATGTATATATTTTCTTTATCTCTTGGTCCAATTATATATAAATTTAGATATAAGTATTTAGAGAGAGAAAGGGGGTACTTGCACAGTAAAACAACACATTTAACAACAGGGCAATCTGTGAAGAGTATGTGAGACTTTGGACTCTTCATATTATTTTCGTTATTTCTCTATAGGTCTGAGATTATTTCAAAATAAAATTACTAGCAGGTGTTAGGGATGTGACTCTGGCTCCAAACTCCAGCATCACAAAACAAAAGCAAAAAGAAATGGAACAAAACCCAGACATCAACTTACACAACCATCGTTTAAATCGCTTTGTCCCAGTGTGAAACTTAACATAAGCAGTTGCCATGGTGGTAAACGCTTTAAGAGCCTGGGCTTTTCCCAGAGAGGATGTAGTTTCTCCTTCAGCTTACTAAAAGTAGACCACTTACTCCCTTTTTCTTTGATTTGCAGAAAGTTCAAAGCTAACTTGCTGGCTAACTATTGTAAGTGCACAGGACTCCACAGAAACTTCTCTGCATTCTCTGTACCCACTGATTCTATTTGTCCTGTAGTTCCCAGACCAGATGTTTTTCTGTTTACACATCATCTGTAAACAGGGACTGCAGCACTCTTCAGACAGGTCCCCATCACACCTCCGTAATTCTTCGCTTGCTGGCACATCAATATACAAGAGGTTACTTCTCAGTAATTTCATAAGCAAAATCCTAAAATGTGGCTCCATGAAAGCAGGTCTGTAGACAGCCAAGACTCTGGGATCTAGAATTACTGGTGGTGAGTTTTGCTTGGCCCAAGGCTAAAACTCAAGAGTAATCTGAGGAACCGGCACCCATCCACCAATCTGCAATAAACAGTGCTTCTTTTAAAAGGGCTTCTGAGGAGAAGTGGGCATCGGCCAATTCCAGGCTTTGTTTTCTGCCCAAGATCAGCATAACTGTCCAATACAACCTTCCTTTGTGATGAAAGCATGCTACAGCTGTGTCGATCCATGAGATAGCCACTGGCTGCATGCCGCTGCTAGACATGGCTATTTAAGTGCATGTGCTAGCGTAACCGAGAAACTTAACTGCTAATTCACAGTAGGTCATTACAGGGTCTGGAGCATAGTTCAGATACAGAGTGTTCGCCAAGCTTCTCCAGAACCCACAGAAAAAGTAAAATCGAAGTGAGTTGGTTGGTTCCTCTGTCAGCTTGACACAAATTAGAGTCGCCTAGGAAGGAGGAATCTCAATTGAGAAAATACCCCCATTAGACTGGCCCGAATGAAAGCCAGTGGGGCATTTTCTTGATGAATGATTGGTCAGGGAGGGCCCAGCCCCCTGTGGGTGGTGCCACACTTGGGCAGCTGGTCCTTGGTTGCATAAGGTAACAAATGGGAGCAAGCCTTGGGGAGGGAGCTAATGAGGAGTGTTCCTCCATGACAGCTGCTTTAGTTTCTGCCTCAGTTCTTGGCTCCTTACTTGAGTTCCTGCATCGGCTTCCCTCAATGATCGACTGTAATGGTGACTTGTAAGCCAAATAAACCTTTGCTTTCCCCCAGCTGTTTTTGGTTGATGTTTTAGAAAACAAATTAGAGACACTAGCTAATTCAAATGTAGAAAACTGCATTTGACTAATGGGTAAGTACTTAGTTGAATACTCAGGGTGAGAGTGAGGGTTTTATATGGAATTGACAGGGGGTGGTTTAAAAGACACTCGATGTGTAAAAATAAATAAAAAATTAAATAATTAAATAATTAAATAATTAAATAAAAGTAGCCTTAAATAATTAAAGAGTTTTGTAGGGAAGCCGGGCGGTGGTGGCGCACGTCTTTAATCTCAGCACTCAGGAGGCAGAGGCAGGCAGATCTCTGTGAGTTCGAGGCCAGCCTGGGCTACAGTGTGAGTTCCAGGAAAGGTGCAAAGCCACACAGAGAAACCCTGTATCGAAACCCTCCCCCCCAAAAAAAGAGTTTTGTAGGGAATCATGACTATTAGCTTGAAGGGATTTGAAATCACCTAGGAGACACACTCTAGGTATGACTGTGAGGGCATCACCTCTCCGTCAAATGTCTGGAGAGGGAAAACCCACCCTGAACATGAATAGCACCATTTTCTGGGCTGGGGTACCAGACTGAATCAAAGAAGAGAGTGAGGAACTTCAAAATGGGGAAAGGCGCCTGCCACCAAGCCTGATGACCTGAGTTCACTCCTGAGACCCTCACTGTGCAAGAAGAGAACTGACCCCCACACCTGGCACTCTGACCTCCACATGTGCACTTTGACACAACAAATCAATAAAAGTATTTGTTTTTAATGTTAAGAAGGAAGGAAACTGAGCACCAGCATTGGCCCGCTTCCAGGCTGTGGATACAATGTGACCAGTTGCCTCACTTTCTTGTCCACAAGCCTTCCTGGCCATGAGGACTGTACTCCTTAAACCATGAGCAAAAAAAGAAACCTATTGAGTGAGTGTTGCCATGCAGTTTATCACAACAGTGAGAAAAGGAACTGATACACTAGTGTTATTCACCCCAAACTACTAAAAATCGCTTACAGTTACAGCATTATCTGAACAGTAGGTTGCAACGTCACCATGCACCACTGAGGCCACCTCCAGTTGGTGGCAATATCATCCAAGTGTCATCTTATGGGACACTTACTCCTGGGATCTTGCTTTTGGTTTTTGGTGCTGAGGATGAAACCTGCCAATCATGCACACTAGGCAAGTGTCCCACCACTGAGCCTCATTCCCAGCCCAGTTCTCTGTGTTCTTTCTCACAAGGACTGTATATGCAGATCATCGAAAAGCTGTCTGAAACTGGTAACACCTGTGATTGGAATTTTACTTAAATATGTTTTGTTCATGAGTTTTCCATATACTTTGTGGAAAGGAAGACAGACTTGACTGTGAATGCTAGCACAAATCTAATGAGCCCCAACCTCCTCCTGGTCCACAGCAGGAGGGGCTGTGCTCAAATTCAATGGCCTACAAGGTCAACAGGTGCTGGCCACAGGCGGTCAAGACAGCCCACTCCCTGAGCAGCTGTCAGCTGCCTTCAACCTGCTGGCCGCCCAAGCTGGCATTTTGTCTCTCTTGGCAAATCTGCTCTCAGGCTTGCTCTATGAAAAGAGGAAGGAACCACTAGTGTGGGTGAGGCCCTCGCTCCTCTGGGAGTCCTGAGCCACGCTAGTCCGACCTGTGCGAGCCAATGTCCTCCCGTGGAGCGCTAAGAGGCAGGAGCCACGTGTGCAGTGCCTTCACTCACAAGTTCCAGCATGGCATCCGTAATGAGATCAACCTGTATTTTCCTCCGAAGACCGGAAATCATCATGGAAAAGGCAATACATGACCACAGAGAGAAGAGGGCAAAAATTACCATTGATCTAAGATCATGCAGCCCGTTTTCTAATGAGATTTGTGTGGAAAGTCAAATCAGCTAAGAGTTGATTAATTGCTAGTTAACCTTCACTAAGAAAACATTAAGTCAAATGCTTGAAATTGCCTGGCAAAGAAAATCAATGTTGCTTTCAAAGCAGATATTTCTGCCGGTCCTCTGTATGTGTTGGCTGGGCTAGACGTTCATGCCTAGTTGTGTTCAAACACTGATGTAGAGAGGGTGCTGTAAAGGAATGTTGCAGTGGCAATAATGTTTACAATTAGATGACTTTAAAAAGGAAATGGACTCTCATAGTGTGGATGAGCACCCTCCAACTGATGGAACCCCAAAGAAGAAAGAATTCCACTCCAAGAGAGAAATATGGGAACTGTGCCTACGTGTCCAGCCTGCCTGGCCTGGCCCCATATTTTAGACCCAAGCCTGCACCACCCACACCTACCTGCATTTTTTCCATGCAGCCCTTCCTTTGGAATTTCAGACCTTCATTACCCACAAGCTCAAGAGCAACTTTAAATAATAAATCTCTCTCTGTGCCTTTCTCATATACGTGCATACACACACACACATCACATCACATACACACACCACATCACATCACATCACATGACATACACACACCACATCACATCACATGACATACACACACACATCACATCACATCACATCCACACACCACATCACATCACATGACATATACACACACATCACATCACATCCACACACCACATCACATCCACATGAATATTTACCTCCCATTGGTGCTGTTTCTCTAGAGAACTCTAACAAGCACAGATATATTCTGAAGTTAAGGATTCACAGAAATTTACTTGAGTAATTTTGTTTATTTGTTTGTTTGTTTTTCAGGAGAAGGGTTTCTCTGTGTAACAGTCCTGACTGTCCTGGAACTCACTCTGTAGACCAGGCTGGCCTCAAACTCACAGAGATCTACCTTCCTCTGCCTCCCGAGTGCTGAGATTAAAGGCGTGTGCCACCACTGCCCTGGAGAGTAAGGAATTTTTAATGGCTCAGTCTCACTACACTTCGTTGTTGAAGAATGCAAGTCAAGGAACTCCCTCTATGTGGCCATTTGCTTCAGTGTTAAAATCTACTTGCTGGAATTTTGTCTGAATGCGGAATCTGACTTTCATCACTATTGAAATCCATTCTCAAAGTTGTTCAATGTCTCTGCACTATAAAATGAGAGCATGAAGCTGTACCTGACTCATATTATATTCTTTTCTAGCCAACAGTAACTACTTTAATCCAATCTGGGATGCTGGCAAATTTGGATAGATTTTTTGCTTAGCTTTCAGCAAGACACATTATTCAAGGAAACATTGGAACTTTTCAGAAGTCACTGTATTTTTTTCCCAAATACTAAAGTAACTAATGTCCTTGTAACCTAACTGCAGTTGCTTGACTAGGCATGGCCCCCCATAGGCTCATGGATTTGAGTGCTTGGCTCATAGGGAGTGGGAATATTAAGAGGTGTGGCCTTGTGGGAGGAAGTGTGTCACTGTGGGCTTTGAAGTCTCATATATGCTCAAACTATGCCCAGTGTGGCATGCAGTTCACTTCCTGTTGCCTGAAGCTCAAGATGTAGAACTCTCAGCCCCTTCTCCAGCACCATGACTGCCTGCATGTCACCATGCTCCCCGCCATGATGATAATGGACTAAACCTCTGAAACTGTAAGCCAGGCCCAATTAAATGTTTTCCTTTATAAGAGTTGCCATGGTCATGGCGTCTCTTCACAGGAACAGAAACCCTAAGACACCAACAAACCTAGGCACTGGAGTGATAAATAGCTCAGGAGCAGAGTGTTTGCCAAGCATATGAAAGGCCCAACTAAAGAATGAATACACACACACACACACACACACACACACTCACACACACACACACTCACACACACACACTCACACACACACACACACATGGTTTATAAATCCAATGCCATCAGGCAGTGCTGAGCAAAGTACACACGTGAGACAGGTTTGACCAGAGGTTGGTAGGTAAATGTTTGAAAGATGACTGGGGGCACTGAAGACTTGATTTCTAATCTTTGCCAATTACTGTGGTATAAAAACATCTAGTATGGCCAATTACAAGCTAGCAACATAACCTGAATGCAGAGTTGGGGAGTGACATCACAACTGATGGTCTAAAGCTTCTGTGAGCAAGCTCCAGCATTTCTTTGGTTGGATTGGCCTATGTAGGGTGTTTTCAGCCTCAGTGAGGTGAGGAAGGAGATCCTATGGGAGACTGGATCATCAGGGCCCGCCATGGGTTGCTGGAGCCAAGAGGAATGAGTAGGAAGACTGAGAAGAGAAGGGAAGAACAGAGGCAGCCTTCCCACATAATATGAGACCCTGGTGTGGTGAGGAGAACAGCTACTTGGCTCATCCTGTGCTCTTGGCATCTAGCAGAGGAAGAGGCATTCACATGCAGGAAAGGGCTGGAGCAGGTCACCTGAAGTCAACAGGATGATGTAACCATGTGGCCTGGCACATGCCGTAGGAGGCCAGTGGTGAGGAGAGGGTCTCTGCATTAGGTGTCTGCAGCAGGGATGGGAATCTGGGACTTGATGAAAGTCCAAAATACTAAGACTAGTGAGAGCCATCTTTTCCATTATTGGAAAAGAGGTAGGGATGCAAAGAATGAGAAAATGAATCTGAAACTTATGGGGTTGGATTGGAATTCAAAGTGCTGCTGGGAACTCATGCTTTTAAGGGGATAGATATGGCTAGGCATATAATATATAATACATTTCACAGCTATATATGAGTTTGAGTATTACGATATGTATGTGCATATGTGCATGTATCTATATCTGTGTGTATAGCTTCCTGGGAGGTCCTAACAGTAGCAGCATCCTAGTAATACTGAGATATCTACTGCCAGTGATTTTGTTTTTGTTGTTTTTTCCCAGCTGTTCATTTTCCTGTGGTGCTGAGGATGGGAACTCGGGCTTCACAGAGGCTAGGCAAGCACTCTACCACTGATTTGTATCTTTAGATCTCTTTTTAAAATCTTTTATTTTGAGGCAGCATCTTGCTAAATTGCTGAGGCTGGCCTTGAGCTCCTGTGATGGGTGATGTCGCTCTGTATGCTGTGAATGTGTTGCTCTGATTGGTTGATAAATAAAATGCTAACTGGCCAGTAGCCAGGCAGGAAGTATAAGTGGGATAAGCAGACAAGGAGAATGCTGGGAAGAGGAAGGCTGAGTCAGGAGTCGCCAGCAAGACACAGAGGAAGCAAGATGACAAGGCAGAACTGAGAAAAAGTACCAAGCCACATGGCTAAACATAGATAAGAATTATGGGTTAATTTAAGCGTAAGAGCTAGTCAGTAATAACCTTGAGCTAATGGCCATACAGTTCATAAATAATATTAGCCTGTGTGTGTTTATTTGGGTCTGAGTGGCTGTGGGACTGGTGGGTGAGAGAGATTTGCCCTGACTACGGGCCAGGCAGGACACAGGAAAACTTTCAGCTACACTCCTAAAGCTGAAGGTGGCTTTGAATTAATGATTCTCCTCTTTCAGGCTTCCAAGGCACTGAGATGAATGGGCATACCACCAGACCTAGGACTAATGTTGATTCTTGCTTTACCAGTCTCCATTGAGAAGAGTCAGGGTTTCTGGGGGAAATATCTGACACTAAGACTGGAGCACAGAAGGTTCAGGATGAGTCTGCAACATCTTGTTGTGCCCAAAGTTAAGGACGGTCCTAAAAAATGATGGAAATGTGATTAAAGGACTTAACCCATTTGAAGGGCCTCCTTAAGGCCACCACAGGTCCTAATCCATTGGACCAAATGGGAACCCATGAATCAGTATCAGAGAGAGAGGTAAAGACAAAGATGATGATGAAGGTGGATAGAAAGATGACAGGTAGATAAGTAGATAGAGGGTAGATAGAAGGTAGATAGATAGAGAGATAGATAGATAGATAGATAGATAGATAGATAGATAGATAGATAGATAGATAGATAGGGTAGATAGACAGACAGATAGAAGATAGATAATTGACAGAAAGATAGATGATATATATATGATAGGTAAAAACATATAGATAGATTATAGATGAATAGATGTTAGAAAAATAACAGATACAGGATAGATAGATAATAGAAAGACCTGGATGATGGATAGACATATAGATGATAGACATAGATGTTATATATATATATATATATATATACACATACATGATGGATGTTAGAAATATAGATCAATGATACATACATACATATATGATAGATGATAGAAATAAAGATAATACATACATACATGATACATGATAGATAGATAGATAGATAGATAGATAGATAGATAGATAGAGCATAGAGATTTTCTTCCAACAGGTTAAATAAGCAGAATGGTGGCCCCAAAGACGTAGGTGCGCTAATTCCCATGACCTATGAATACATGACTTTGCACTGTAAAAGGGACTTTGCATGTGTAATTAAGTTAGAGGGCTTCGGGTGGAAATTTTATTCTAGGTTATTCACGTGGGCCCCGTGTGGTCACAGAGTCCTTCAAAAAGCAAGCATGAGAGTCAGAGTCAAAAGAGGCAAAGATAGAAGCAGAGGTTGGAGGGGGCAGAGACACTATGCTGTTCACTCAGAGATGGAGATGGGATGCAGATGTCCTTCTGGAATCTGGGAAGGTCCAAGAGAAGAAGCATGGCCTCCAACACCTGCTGTTAGCCTAGTGAAACTGATTTAATTTGACCCCACAGAGTTGTAAAATATTAACTGTACATTATTTTCAAGAACTAAGTTACAAAGGTTTGTTACAACAATAATAGATATGATACAAAACAGGACATGAATACCAATGCCGACAGAGAAATGGAGAAACTAGGAAGCAACTACAAGATCACTTCAGGTAATGAATATAATAATAATTACTTCAGGAAGTATCTGCCAGTTGGGGCTGGGTGGCCCACAGCTATACCAGAGCACTTGAAAACCTGAAGCAAGATAAAAAAAAAAAAAATTGAAGGCTAGACTGGCTATGTAGTAAGATTTTGTCACTGAAAGAGAGAGAGACAGAGACAGAGAGAGAAAGACAGTGGGACAGAGACAGAGAAAAGAAATGAAGACAGGAAAAGACAGCCCTGTTATGAAATCAGTGGGTCAGATTTGATTTTTTAAAAATGGGGTATTTAAGCCAGGTGCGCTCCTTTGTTCCCAACTCTCAGGAAACAGAGGCAGATGGATCTCTGGGAGTTAGAGGCCAGCCTAGTGTACACAGCAAGTTTCAGGCCAGCCAGAGCTACACAGTGATAGCCTATCTCAAAACAATGAAAAGAAATGTGGTATTTTAGTCACCGCGTGTTTCATTTCTGATTTCAAAGGCATCACTGGCAGTGGAAAGGCTTGGCAAGTGCCACCTTATCAAGGAATTGTAGTTCATCTCCTCAGGGATGACACATCAAGTGTGTCATATGATATAATGAAGTATAATGAAGGAGAGTAGAGACATGTGACGGGGATGCCGCAGAAAGCCTGCTCCTGGACCTTTGGTTATTAAAAGGGACGTTAGAGCAATGGAGAGACCTGAGAATTAGGTGGTGGTAAGGGTACACTGTTCCTTTCTGAGTCTGACTATAGTGTGTTTTGTATATACAGGAGAATGACCTTGTTTACAGAAATTATTAGCCAAAGAATTTGGGGGTAATAAGGTATTCTTTCAGAAGTTTACTCTCAAGTGGGGTTAAAAAAAGTTTCTTGCTGTGGTGAGGGGTTCATGAGGCCACAACCTTTCCTGGGGAGCTATTGGTAGGTAATGGATGCTGGAGAAGGGAGAGACATTTCCGACAGTGGTATAGCGACTGGTTGGTTGTCCATCTTCCATAAGTCCCCTCACTCATGTTCCTACAAGCAGCCCTAACCCAAAACTCACTGGTTCACACACACAAAGGGACATGAAGCTACATCTAGAAAGAGGAAGGCCATTAGCAGAAGTAGGCGGTCAAGAGAGGATGATGGGGGCATATGGTCAAACTATGCTACGTGTATGTATAATGAAACAATGATACTTGTTCCGTTGGAAGCTCTGCCTCAGCCCCCCCCCCTCTCCAAACTCTGCCCCTCAGAAAGCTCACCAAGCAGAGACTCCTCCCCTGGAGCTGCTCAAGACTTCACCCACAGTGTATTTGAGCTTCGGTTCATAGACCTGCCATATGATTTCTCCTCCCTCCCTGCCTCACTCCTGGGGGCTTGAGAGTCATCCCAGAGTGCTTTGCTCATTAAATCCAGATTTTAATTCAGCTTGATCTGGCTTATTACATCATTGGAGAATCCTACAATAGGAGATTCAAAAATACTTATCAATACTCCTTTTTTTGTTGTTGGTTTTTGTTTTTGGTTTGGTTTTTCAAGACAGGATTTCTCTGTGTAACAGCCCTAGCTGTCCTGGAACTCACCTTGTATACCAGGCTGGCCTCAGATTCATGTAGATTCTCCTGCCTTTGCCTCCTGAGTGCTGGGACTAAAAGTCACCACACCTGAAACTCATTATGTGTAATTAGTATATACTAATTTAAAAAGCTTTTTAAAAAGAAGTAATGGTGAGGTACCCCAGTTAGTAAAGTGTTTGCCATATAAACATGAGGACCTGTGTTCAGAAGCCCAGCATCCACATAAAAAACAGGCTAGATGGTTTAACCTCAGAACTGGCAGGGTCAGGGACAGGGACAAATGGATTTCTGGAGCTCACTGGCCAGCCAGTCTAGCCAAATTGATAAGCTCTAGGTTCAGTGAGAGAGCTAGAGGTTGGAGGAACTGAGGAAGGCGCCCTACACACACGTACACATGGACCTGTACTTGCACGTGCACATATTCAAACACCCATAATCTGCTGTGGAATAATCCTTCTGTACACTGTGAAAATGTGTTGCTCTTATTGTTAATAAAAAGCTGATTGGCCCATAGCTAGGCAGGATTTTGGGGGGCAGAGAGAATGCTGGGAAGAAGAAAAAGAGCAGTGTCTCAGGAGTCCAGAGAGTTGCAGAGAGAAGCAAGGTGAACTGAATGTGCCATGTTGAAAGAAGGTACTGCCACATGGCAGAGGGTGGATAAGAAATATGGGTTAATTTAAAATGTAAGCATTAGCTAGTAACCAGCCTGAGCATGCATAATTACTAATAAGTCTCTGAGTGGTTATTTGAAACTGGCTGATAGGACAGAAAAGTCCACCTACAATACTCCGTACACACACACACACACACACACACACACACACACACACACACAAACTTTCTTAAGAGGAAAAAAAGGTATTTCTACTATATTTGTAACTTGTTCGTGTACATAATTATTTAAAAATCAACAACAGGGGCTGCAAAGATGACACAGAGATTAAGAGCTCTGGCTGTTCTCCAGAGGACCCAGGTTTTATTCCTAGCAACCTTGTGGTGGTTTGCAGTGGTCTATAACTCTGACTCCAGGGGAAACAATGCCCTCTTCTGGCCTTTCTGGGCACCAAACACATTCATGAAACACAGACATTGGCATTTCTACTTCTTCGCCACTGGAAACAATGTTGCATCCTCCTCTTTGTGTCCATATTTCTGTAGAAAATTCCCGGAACTGCTGGACCAAGCTATGGACCTGATACTTTGTTTCACGCTGGCATTGTGGCTCCCAAAGACTGTCCCTTCAATTTCCTTCCAGAAGAGAGAGTTCGCACACACTCTTATCTAAATGGACAGTAAGCTTTTTCAAATAGTAAACTATGGTATATTGTTATTCCATGGCCCTTCCTTACTAGGAAATTTGATCATATATGTTCATCTGTATTTTTTTTGACTGTCAGTATCCCTTACACATTTCCTCTCTGACTGGCCTTTTGCTATAGATGAACAGAATTTTACATGCAATCTCCTGGCGAGCATCTCCAGATAATGGTGGTATTGTTGCTATTCTTGCTGAATTTGGAGTTTCTCTGGGACTGTTTGGGGAACATGGCTTTACTCCATGAACAAACTTCTCTCTTTCCTGTGCTGAGTGCTTTAACTCTTGCCTTGGCTTTCAAACAAATTTTGAGGCTTCCAGGATTCCAGAACCTGCACCATAAACACCCAGAATTCCGATCACTAGCTGCACCTTGCTTTGTTTTGTTTGCTTTCCCATCTGGTATTGATTAATTAAAGCCTATATTCTGTGTTATTGTCACCAGATTTAGGGAACAAAGGAAAGAAGATAAAGACAAACACTGGGAGCTAGAGAGATGGCTCAATGAGGGGACATACTGCTCTTGCAGAGGACCCAAGTTCAATTCCCAGTATCACATAGTGCAGCTCACTACATTCCAGCCAGGGCATCCAATGTCCTCCTCTGACCTCCATGAGTATTGTACGCATGTGCACATAACCCGCAGCAGTCACACATATACATAATTTAAAATACACAAATACACAAATAAATAAAGATTTTTAAAAACAAACACTAACCAGATTGTCCTCAAACAGGAGGCCCACTCTTTTTTCTACTGGTCTCTGAGGACATGTTCAAACGCAAGCTTTCAAGTAACATAGAAGAAGAGTGGATTCTCTCTCTCAAAAGGAAAGCAGCACAAATACGAAGAGTTGCTAATAGGCATGTGTGGATTTTACACAAAAGAAGAAAGGTAAAAGTCACTCACTCCCAAAGGCAACAGCCACGACATGCTTAAGTGATAAGACTAATCAATTATTAAAGAAACGCCTTCTCCATTAGTTTTTAATTAAATGTGAGCATCCCCGGGGCACTGACAGGGAGTCCAAAGCTCAATTTTTCCAAATGATGGTGAATTTAACCTCAGGATTAGAACATCAAATATTAAAGCTGAGCGTGTAACTAGAAATCTGCATGAGCGCGCAGGAAATCGTTTGATGATTGAGAGAATTCACAGTAGTATTGGATGTCTCAGAAAGGCAATCCATTTGAATATATGAATATCTCTTTTTTTTTCTTTTCAGAAATAAGCTCTTGATACTGCTGAAGATAGTTTCCCCTAGAAACGAACTTCAAAGCTCTTGAGGAGGAGACAGTAAGCCTGAAGGATCTGATGCTAAGGTCCCTTAGAGACTGCATGCGAGTGAGCCATGCCTGATGCTTCCTTACAAGGATGCTGGTTGGGGGCAGAGTCTATCAGAGCAAGGATGAGAGAGAGACACAGAAGAGTGTATTGTGTGATATTTTGTTTGTGTACTACCAAATAAAGCTTGCTTGGAGTCAGAGGGCAGAGCTAGCCACTAGTTAATCATAGAGGTCTAGAGGTCTGTACAGAGAGGAGACAGGAAGTGATAAGTCAGGGTGGAAAGGGGGTCTCGGCCCTTTTGGATGGAGGAATAGAAGAGGTATGAAGCTACTGGTGGCTGCTTCTGGTTCTCTGATCTTTCAAGTTCTTACCCCAATATTTAACTCCTGCTTTTTCATTGATAAAGATTAATTAGAATAACACACCAGAAGAGTATTAATGCCTATGAACATGACCTGTGTGTCCAGTAGGACCACCCACCCTGGAATGGAGAAGACTCAGCAGGATCCATGTCGTGTATCTGGCATGGGAGGCAGTGAAACACGGGGTAACCATGTGAGCAGGATAGGGACAAACGTGTCACTTCAAGGACAGAAGAGAGTATAGGCACATGCTACAGGAAACAGGGTCCACCAACCCTCAACAAATCACTCAGCATTCTCCAGAAAGCAGAACTAATCTGATATTAATAGATCAATATTTAAGAAACAATTTATATTGCAACTCATATGTTTGTAGGTCCTGGGAGGTCAAACCCCTACAGAGAAGACAGGCAGGCTGGAGCCCCGGAGAAGGGCTGATGTTGTAGTTCAAATCCAAAGGCATCTGTTGCCTGAATTCCTTCTTCCCCAGACCTTGGTCTCACCAGTGTCTCAGGAGGACTTCAAACTGACTGGATGAGACCCACACACATTGTGGAGGCTAATCCGCTTCGTTCAAAATCTAGTTTAAGTGTTCCTGTCATTGAAAGAACACCTTCATCGGAGCTGAGGAGATTGCTCAATCTGTACCAGAGTTGCTGAGCAAGCAGGAGGACCTGAATTCAACCTCCAGCACCCACGTAAAAAGCCGGGTATACTGGAGTACGCCTGGAATAGCAGTACTGTGAAGTCGAGACCGGAGGATCCCTGGAGTTTGCTGGTGGGCCACTTCAGCCAAATTGGTGAGCTCAGGGTTCAATGAAACACCCTGTGTCAAAAGATAAGTCAGAAGACACCAGATATCAACCTCTGGCATATACATACAACTTCACACATACATACACATACACATATAGCAACAAAGGCCAGGTTCACAGAAACATCTAGAATGGTGTTGGACGAGGGCATACCCAAGACGATACATAAACATTGTGATCACCTTCCTCCTGGGCCTGAGGACATCTGAGACTTGGAGGTAACCTGTGTTACCTGAGATTGTGAAGCCAGCAAAGGAAGGCTACTTGTTTTCTGCTGTTAGTGCATGGAAAGTAACCACGCTGTGTTAAAAGTCAACACTGCTAACTCAGACCATGACAGGAACAGGCCTAGCAAGTTGACTGGAAACAAATCCTACTCTTGTTGCTGAAGCCCATCCCTTAAGCCTTGGTCCTCAAGGTGCCACAAGACAAAGAAGCCAAACTGTAGGCTTTCTTTGTTTTTATGTTTTTATTGCAGAAGGAGAAACGATCAAAGCTCCTCATTTTTCCTTTTCCTTGAAAGAGCAAAGGCTTAGTCTGAACTCTCTGGGCTTCACATTTCTTCTGAAGCAAATGCTTCTGGGGAGAAAAAGAAATATGTGTTTCTGAGATCAAAAGGTGACATTGGGGCACTCGACAGGAAAGCAGTTTTCTGTTTATAAAGGGTTTGGCTGAGAGCAAGTTTGGCCGGAGTAGAGTGGACCCTGTATATAGGAGGGCTTTGTATGTGTGAATTCAACTCCGGGATCAAAAATGTGGTTTGGCCTCCAGTGGCTGCATCTGTACTGCACATATACACAGTCCTTTTCCTTCTCTTTATTCCTTAGGGTTTACATTTTAACAATGGCTTAAACAGCATTTGAATAATCCTCTTGTACACTGTAAAGATTTGCCACTTGAATTGGTTTAATAAAATGCTAATTGGCCAGAAGCCAGGCAGGAAATATAGGTGGGCCAATCAAACTAAGGATGATGGGAAGGAGAAAGGCGGAGGCAGGATTTGCCAGCCAGACGCAGAGGAAGCAGGAAATAAACGTGCCATACTAATAAAGGTACCACCACATGGCAAAGCATAAATAGAAATATGGGCTAATTTATATGTAAGAGCTTGTAACAAGCCTGAGCTATCAGCCAAGCATTTATAATTCATATAAGCCTCTGTGTATTTATTTGGGACTAAGTGGTCAGGACAGGAAACATCTGTCTACACATTTGCGTTGTATGAGGTATTATACATAATCTAAAGAAGATTGTATACACACAGGAGTATATGAATAGATTGCATATTCACATTCCAGGCCATTTGGATAAGAAGGAACTTGAGTATCATCAGAGTTCTTAGCTCTGGGGATCTTCTAACCAATCCCCATTGAACATCAACAAATGACTATCCTCTCTGTTGTGGTTCAAACAGGAAATGTCCCCCATAGGCTCATATGTTTGAACACATAGTCCCCAGATGGTGGTGCTGTTTCAGAAGGTAATGGAATCTTTAGGGTGTGGAGCTTTACTGGAGGAAGTACATCACTGGACACAGGCTTTGAGGGGTTTTTGTTGTTATTGTTGTGTTTGTTTTTTTGGGGGGAGGGCATTCAAGACAGGGTTTCTCTGTGTCCCTGGCTGTCCTGGAACTCACTCTGTAAACCAGGCTGGCCTTGAACTCAGGTCCACCTGCCTCTGCCTCCTGAGTGCTGGGATTACAGGTATGCACCACCACCACTCAGCAGCCTCTAAGGTTCTATAGCCTGATTCTACTTCCTATAAAGCATGTTTGGAGGACAACTTGCTTGCAGTAAGTTTTATAGTCTATAGAACTGTTGACTGCAATTTTTACTTTTCCTTTAGACCTGGGCCCAGAATGAGCTGAAGTGGTGTTGAGGGGCTGGGCTTATGTAGCACACATACCATCTGTCCAGCCTTCTTGTCTTTGGGAGACTTTTGTTCTCTGGTAGCTCTAAGAAGGCTGTCAATCATGTGGGTTCTTTTTTTTTTCACTCTGAGTATCACAAGAGTTTATTTAGCAAAGAGTTTCATATGAAAATGTCCATGACCCAATTCTACACCCCAATGAAGCAGTCCTTAGAGGAAGGATGTGGACTCTTCTGCTGACCAGCCATTGTTTAGATTCTTTCCAAGGCTTCTAACATGATGGTGCTGTTTCCTCATATGACCACCATGCCGATGTTGTTCTGTTGCCCACTAGTTGCCGTTCCCACACACTCATCAATCACAACATTCATAAAGGGATCAGAGCCCCGTAGTATTCCCTGTACATGTCGGCCACCGTTTAACTTCAATGATAACTTCTTGTCCATACATTTCTTCAGCTCGGGAGGGTGGGCCTTGCTCATGGCGACTTTTCAGCGGGCTCGGTATGGTGGAAAAAAGCTTATGTGGGTTCTCTTGACCCAGTGCAAGTGAGTATGTGGCTCAGGCTAGCCAATCTACATGCTCTCTTCCATTGAAACTGTGACGGGGTGTGTGTGTCGTGTGACCTAGGTTGATGGCTGCGCTGTTTATAGAACTGATATAAATGTGGATGAAGAAAATCTTCCTCCTTCAGTATTTGGAGATGTCATTTTTATCTTCTTTCTTAAACAAATATGCAGGAGTGCTCCCCTGACCATTTCCACCCAGAACCTCGGAGTGTGGCCCTATTAAGAAATAGAGTCTCAGAGGAAATAATTTGTTAAGGATTATGACATGAAATTTCCTTTGATCTAAGGAGGGTCCTAAATCCCATGACGAGTGACCTACTAAGAGACAAGAACAGAAGGCACAGAAAAGCAGGAAAATGTAAAGGTGGGAATGACCAGAAGCTGGGGAAGAGTGACCTTGGCTGTCTCTGAAAACCTCCATGTCAAGGTGGCATCGTGTCTGGATTGGGGTAAGGGCTCGCTCGTACTTTTCCTGTTGCTGTAGTGAAATAGCCTGACAGAAGCCACTGGAGGGAGAAAGGGCTCACTCTGGCTCACACATTCAGGGTATGTAGATACATACATTCAGCCGATCACAGTGTAGAAGTCAGGTGGTGGGAGCTTGAGAGGCTGGCCACATTGTATCCACCTTGTATCAGCCGAGAACAGTGAATGCTGTCCTCAGCTCCTTTGCTCCCGGGCCAAGGAAGGGAGCCACATCAATCTAATCTAAATACTCCCTCAGCCACGCCTAGAAGCATGTCTACCATGTGATTCTAGACCCCATCAAGTCGAAATCTAGATTAACTATCACAGGCTCCCTGCCAGACAGAAGACTGTTGACTCTGTGTACATTTACTTGGCAGAAAAAAAAAATGACAAAGCTCTCTGGTGTCTTCTTTTACAACAGCATTAATGCCATTCATGAGAATTCATGCTGTTAGTTCTCATAACGGCAGCCAGCAATTACATCATCACCTGTCACCAGCTGCCTTTCCTCCGTCAGATATTCGACGTACGTACCCCTTAAAAGTATCTCCAGGCACAGCTCGCTCACTTGTTTCTCTCTTACCTTTCTTGCCTCTCTTGCCTCTTGTTCCTCTTTCCTGTTCTCTCTGTCTGTCTGTCTGTCTGTCAGCCTGCCTCTCTCATGTCCCCACTCAGAAACAGCCTTTGCTCTTTCACTCTCCCCTCCCCCAATAAATCTCTTGCACTAACTGTATTGCACATGGCATGTTTGCTTAGCGGCACTTCCTGACAGGGCCCTCTGAAAGGTACCCAGCTTGCCTTTCTTTTTTTAATCCTTCATTTGCCCTCATAACTTAATTTCTTCCTTATGTTCCCCAGCTTCTGGTGCCATCATAGTGGGGTTAGTTAATTCAACATAGGTGTTGGGCTGGAATCTCCTGCTCGGCCCCATTCCAAAACCCGCTCTCTCAGAAAGACCACCAAAAAGTCCAATTCTGCATTCCTGGTGGTCACGGCAGCTCCTCCTCTGAGGCTGCCAGCTCCCAAGTCCCCACCTAAAGCTTATGATTGGGCCCAAACTACATGTGGCAGATGCATCGTCGCCCCATGCCTACAGGGTATTTAAACCCCCTCCTCTAGACAGGCCGTGTGATCTCTCTCCTGCCTTCCTCCCCTACCTCGAACTCTGGGGGCTGGAGGACTCACCTGGGAGTGCTTTGCTCAGATACACTGATCTTTTACTTTTTGATTTGGCTTGATTTAGCTTGATCTGGCTTACTGCGTTGGTGGGGAAACCTATTATTGGGGTACGGAAACCTCTCAATACAAATCTGCTAGATAGCTAGACAAGGATCAACATGCTTGGAAGCCATTGAGGATGGATCTCTCCCTTATGATCAGCTTTGCTCCCAGCTCCTGATTCCCTGGTAACCCTCAAAAGGGAAGCATCATTATTGCTCCCTTAAGATTTAAAATTCCACGTGAAAAGATAAGAGATTTCAAGGCTTCACTGAGGTCTAGTAAGAAAAAACTACCTCCTCCCAGTCAAAAGAAAGGAATCTGAGTTCTACCTCTGGCCCTGAGTAGAAACTCAATATTCTGCTCTGCTCCAAAGATTAGAGCATCAAGAATGGCTGTCTCTGGGGAGGCGGGCGGGACGGGAGGAGGGAGAACGGGGGGAATCTATGGCTGATAGGTAAAGTTGAATTGTATATTAAAATAAAATTAAAAAAAAAAAAAAGAATGGCTGTCTCCTCCTTTAAGAGCTGATCTAACTGGGCCTGTCAATCACCTGGCCAACAGACCATGTCTCAGTAAAGCTAATTCACCTGAAGACATACTAAGGAGATGGGAGGAATAATTATCCCCTTAATGAGATAATGCATTCATCCTTTTCAGAAATCTTTACACCCTGTCATCTACCCCTCACAGAGCCCTCCACCATGTAACTCTGCTAAGCTGCCCACTGCTTCTGAGTTGCTCAGAAAAGCGTGACTTTTCCTTTTCTTTTATCTCTTTTTCTTTTGAACTGACCAAAGCCTGAGCATGTTTTCCCTGACACCTTAGGCTTTTTCGATTTTTCTCTGAAGTCTTTCCCCACCTCCACTGCACCTCTTGCCGTGGTAGCTGCTTACCCACCCTGTGGCTGTTTATTGACCTCCATTATTGAACCTGACTGCTTTCTTAGACCCTAACTCAAAAGGCATGGCTTTCTACCCTGTCTTTCTAAATATCTAGCCTGCTTGTGTTCCAGAGGCCGAACTCCTTTACCTAGGACATCATCAAAAGATACACCTACACTAACCTCCTGCTCCAGAATTTCTGTTTCCAAAGACTGCCCCAAAACTCATCTGATGAGGATGATGTCTCAGTTAATGTTCAATTGCTGTGAAGAGACACCATGACCAAGGCAACTTTTATAAGTAAAGCATTTAATTGTGGCTTGCTTATAGTTTTACAGAGTTAGTCCGTGATCATTATGGTGGGGAGCAGACGGGGCATGGCTCTAGAGCAGTAGCTGAGAACTTCAGATCCTGATCTGTAGGCAGCAAGCAGAGAGCAAGACACTGGGCCTTAGCTGGGCATTGGTGGCACACGCCTTTAATCCCAGCACTCGGGAGGCAGAGCCAGGTGGATCTCTGTGAGTTTGAGGCCAGCCTGGTCTACAGAATGAGATCCAGGACAGGCACCAAAACTACACAGAGAAACCCTGTCTCGAAAAAACAAAACAACAAAAAAAGACACTGGGCCTGACACAGGCTTTTGAAACCTCAAAGCTGGTCCCTAGTGACACCGGTTCTCTAACAAGGCCACACCTACTCCAGTGCCACACCTTCTAATCCTTCCCAAACAGTTCCCCTAATTGGTGACCAAGCATTCAAATGTATCAGCCTTTGGGAGGGAATTGTCATTCAAATCACCACAGATGCTACGCCTGTTCAGCAGAAAGTAGTTAGAATGAAAACTATTCTCCTTTTTCCATGGATCTAATAAAATCAAAGGGTAAGAATGTTATGCCTGATTACAACGTTTTATAAAGCTCTTCCATTTTGACTTAGCAATGCAATTCCCAAAACTCATTTGGTTCCCACTTGTTTCTCTAGCTACCCTGTAGACAAATTTCTAAACAGTCTTATTAAACAAGAAACACGGAGCCAAATACAGAGGTAAGAGCTGAAGAGATCAGAGCGAATAGTCATGACTAGCTTTAGCTTACCACCAGCAGTAGCTTCCCCAGAGAGAGCTTCTTCCTGTGTAACCTGTGTTTTTATTGCCTTCCTGTTCTGCTTTCTCATTGGTTCTAAGCCCAGCCACATGACTTCCTCATCACTGCCTGTCTATACAGACCTCCAGGTCTCTATGGTTGGTACTGGGATTAAAGGCTCGTGTCACCACGCTTGGCTGTGTCCTTGACCACACAGAGACTCTGCCTGCCTGCCATGTGATTGGATGAAGGACATGTACTACCACCGCCTGACTCTGCTTATGGCTCGCTATGTGACCTCAATGTGACACCTCTGATCTCCAAGCAAACTTTATTTATTATACAAATAAAATCACATTTCAGCACAATTAAAATATCACCACACTACCCGATTCCCCATCCTATTGACCCCGGTAATGGCTGATGACAAAAAATGTTTACCGGTCACCTGACCTTCTTCCACTCACCAATTCCTTTCTAGCCACCCCAGTAACTGCTGACCATAGGCCCAAAATGGTAAGACTTCAGCCCCCTTTTCCCTCCCTCTTTACGTCCTAGAACTACCCAGCTTGAAAGGGGACTGTGGGCTCTGGTTCTTACACTAGAGGCCCCCTCCACACGTCCTTTCCGGTCACTCATCACAGAGGCACTGATCCTTTGTCTTTCCTCCACAAAGACCTCAGGGTACGACTTGAACTGGGCCTTGAAGGAAGCATGGGATGTTGTTGGCACAAATCCAAACGGATCCTTAGAAAGATTCTTTGAGTCCTCATAATTGCACTCTACTCTCCACCCAAAAATAGATGGAAAGGAAACACAAGTAGGTGTGTGGGATGATTCATTTGAACAACCTGATTTTCCTGTATCAGTTTGCCTTTGAATCTATTGCTTACCATTGTGTCATATTAATGAGTCAGCTAATTTTATCCCTGTTCCAAAGAGAACCATGGAATAAACTGGGGGGGGGCGGGGGTGGAAATCGGGGCACATCACTCTTGTATTCACAGATTTTAATGGAACACCGTGAACTCTGCCTTGCAGCACCTTGATTTAAATCAGCATTTAATAATGAGAATACTGAGGATCTGCGGGCAACCAGGAACAAAATCTATTTCAGTGGATTAGCCAGAAGTAACTCATCAATTTCTGATTGATAGAAATATGTTTTTCTTCATTCTTGCTGAAAACAGTGCTTTGGAATTGTTCCTGCTTGAATGTGTACTACAAAGGCCATGTGGGGAAAACTTAGTCCTTGAAGCAATAATATGGGGAAGTGGAGTCTGATGGGAGGTGTTCGGGTCATGAAGACAGAGGAACATCAGATTGATCGTTGCTGGGGTCGGCTCCTTAACATGGGAGTGGGTTTGTTATAAAGTCAAGATTTATGCCCTCTTGCCCTCTCTTGTCCTCTTGGACTTTCCAGCCTCCAGAACCATAAGCTGAATAAATTTCAGATCATTAAGAATGACCCAGTCTGAGCTGGGCAATAGTGGCACACACCTTTTATCCCAGCTCTTGGGAGGCAGAGGCAGGCTGATACCTATGTGTTCAAAGCCAACCTGGTTTACATAAGAGAGTTCCAGATAAGCCAGGACTACAGAGTGAGGCCCTGTCTCAAACACCAGAACAAAACAGAAAAAAAAAATTACTCACCCTGTGGTATGCTGTTGCAGAGGCATAAACAGACTAAGAATCATTGATGTGTACGGTGCTGGGAGCTCTGCTGAAAACCTAGATGCATTCCTGGTATTTGTTTACAGAGGCTGAAGTTTTGTGAAACACACACACACACACACACACACACACACACACACACACACCCTCTCTCAGTCTACTTCCCCCCGCCCCCAAGTCATCTATGACCAATCTCCATTTACTTTTTACTTTATATAGAATTGAAGATTTTGTGACAAGGAGAGCCCTTTGTAATTCAACCGGTAGGCAACAGGATGAAGCCGAATAGACAGACACAGAAAATTTTGGGGACAAAAGGAAAGGAAAAGGAGACCTTTACTCCGGAATCTGGATGAAGCCACTCACCAGCAGGGAATCGAGAATTCCAACACACGTTTGCTGTGAAAGTGGCCAACACAGAGGCAATATTTATTTTTGTTAGAACTCACAGAAACTCTCAGTACCTGTGGCCCCTCCTAGCACCCTCGTCCCGCCCCCTAGCCTAACCCCTCCTCTCAGGGGCTGGACTTCTGCTTCCCTTCTGCCAGCCTGATCCCTCTATAACTCAGCCATTTTGGCTACACCAGTTCCTTGGCCTCTTGGCCTCTTTTGGTCGGAGGCCTATAGTGGTATTTTATTTGTGCTGAAATGTGATTTTATTTGTATGTTAATAAATAAAGTTGCCTAGGGGTCAGAGCTATTAGCAAGCCATAGGGAAAGCCAGGGCGGTGGTGGTGCATGCCTTTAATCCCAGCACTTGGTAAGCAGAACTAGGTAGATCTCTGTGTGTTCAAGGATACAGCCAGCATTGGAGACACACGCCTTTAATCTCAATACCAACCATAGAAGACCTGGAGTGACCTACAGACAGGCAGTGACGAGATGGTCATGTGGTTGGGTTTACAACCAATGAGAAGGAAGAACAAGAACTCTTTATAAGACAAACACACAGGAAATAGCTCCCTTTTCGGAGAGGTCTCTTGGCGGGAGAGGCTAGCTGGTGGCAGGTGGGTAAGGCTCTTAGCTCTGACCTCTTGGGCTTTTATCTTTACATTGGCTCTGTGTCTCTTATTTAATAAGACGGTTGGTTACATCTACAGAGGCCCCTGTCTCACTCCCCACCCCCTTCCCCAGTCTCCTCTCCTGGTCTGGTTTAGTCCATCCGCCATGTTCAGCCTGGACTCTCCCCGCTGCCTGCCTTCTTCTTTATATCTACAATAAAAAAAATCTTCTCCATATTTTGGGAGTAGTCATGTCCACCTCCTTTTTATTTCATTTTTTCATTTAGTTTTATAAGGACTAATTCATGGAAATATGAAAGTTAAAATAGCAGTGAACCATGCTGGAAAGGCCTGGACTTTCCTCCTTTCCCAGAGGTAAACCATCAATTTTCTAGGACTCTCACATAAAACCCCACTTGCAGCAAAAGATGCCCTTTCACCTCCTTGTGCAACTACTGACATTCACGACGTTATCTTATCTGGTTACTGTGTCATCCAGAGGATCAGAACCTCGAATGCCCCTTACCAAAAAGGGGAAGGAGACTGAAGTGGAGTTCCTTGGATGTGTGAGAACATTCATTTTCCGAGTTTCCTAAATCCTACATTCAGCTCTCCCTAAGACACATGAGAGACGAGAAGCCCGCTCCTATGCTCTTGAGTGCACCTTATTCTTTCCCTGAGCAGATTTCTTTCTATTAACACCCCTCCCACGGACGTCAAAAGTTCCATTTAATAACCTCCAACCCTGCTTCACTGTGACTGGCCCTGGAATTCCTTTCTGTAGTATAGTCAAAGATCCGGCTTTACCTGAGCAGTTCTTGCTTTTTAGAAGATAAAAGAACTCCTCACATTGTTTGGAGGCAGTTCTGGGCTGTGATTCCTGCTGTGCTGCATTGACCAGAGGAATCAGAATTGTATGGTCTTGTGACTGAGCCTGTGAACAGTGAGCATCAGATTGCTCACCCCCAGATGCTGCTGCTTTATTTTGAGGCTGAACAGAAAGGCAGGGAAGACTGTGAGGATGTGGGAAAGAGAAGGAAGTCCCCATCCTCACACCCTGGAATTGAAGCCTCTCACAAGATGCAAAGCAAAAATTCCAGTACAAGAAACAGCATTTGCTGTGAAGGCCCTAGACATACGGATACTAGTCTTTCAAATATAGATATTTTGTGGGGAAACAGCCAGGAACAAGGCTTAAGGCCCGAATATATGTATCTTGGCCTCATTCCTTCCCAGACATTTTCTAGGACTCTCATAAACAAGACATTCACTTTGTTTATATAACTTAAGATATCCTAACTCCATACTTCTCTATGCCCAGGCCTAGGACCTTATCAACTGTAATCTTGGAGTACCACATGTTCCTGGGGGAAATTGGGATCCTTTCTCGAGATTCATAGTTTCGTTAATAGAAGAATTTTAAAACAGACTCAGAAGGAAGCTTGTGTGCAGTTTTATTGGAGAAACCACAGGGCAGGTGAGCTGGAAGTCTAGGCAGCTGGCTCAGAGCACGAAGATGGAGACTAGGAGAGAGAAAGCCATGGAGCTTGTAAGCAGCCACAGGGCAGATAAGCAGCCACATGGCGAGGGGTGTGTGGGAGCTTCTGAGAGAGAAATGCACATCCAGGCTTGCATCAGTATCCAAAAGAAAGAGATAGAGAGGGGG